>QUSF01000021.1:553404-571928 GCA_003676055.1 Chloebia gouldiae
CGCCTCCCCTCAGGAATGGCCGCCCCTGGGTGACGGGAGGGGTTGGGGCTCCTCCGGCTCAACCGCGGGGTCAGTCAGGCTGGAAAAGTTCTCTGTGACCGAACACCACCGCGTCAACCAGACCGTGGCACCCAGTGGCACGTCCAGCCTTTCCTAAAACATCTCCAGGGACGGTGATTTCACCGCCTCCCTGGGCAGCCCACTCTGATGTGTGATCGCCCTTTCTGTGAGCAAATTCTTCTTGCTCTGCACTGTTGGCGGCCTCACCTTGATGATTGTGTGCAGTTTTGGTCACTGCAACGTAGGAAAGAGATTAAGCCGCAAGAGAGTGTCCAGAGGAGGGACATGGAGATGGTGAGGGACCTCGAGGCAAAGCCACACAAAGAGTGGCTGTGGGCACTTGGTCTGTTCTTCTGGAGGAGACTGAGGACAGAGCTCACAGCAGTTCTGCGGCTTCCTCACGAAGCAGAGCCCCTGATCTCTGCTCTGTGGTGATCAAGGACAGGACCAGAGGGAGCGGCTGGAGCTGTGTCAGGGGAGGGTTATATTAGGAAAAGGTTCTTTCCCCAGAAGCCTGAACATGCTCCCCAGAGATGGTCACAGTCCCAAGCCTGACAGCTTCAGGAGCTTTTGGACAGCTCGGGCACATTATGTGGGTCTTGGGGAGTGTGTGTGGGGGGACAGGAGTTAGACTTGATGATCCTTGTGGGTCCCTTCCAACTCAGTTCATTCTGTGATTCTGTAATGTCCAACCTAAACCTCCCCTGTCCTCTCAGAAAGGGCTGGAAGGGGTTCAGAGTCCCGGCATTCAGGAATTTTGCTCGATGCACATTGAGCAACCAGAATGCAACATTATGCACATATGGGCCAACTCTGTACAGAAATTAATTACAGCCCTTGAGGGCATCAGCTGGAGGGTTAATGAATCAGGGAAAACCTTATTAGAGGTTTTTTTAAAATTTAGATTCTTCTGAAATAACAATCTTGTTACTGTGATATGGAATCATAGAATGGCCTGGGTCCCTGGCAGGGACACCTTCCCCTATCTCAGCTTGCTCAGAGCCCCATCCACCCTGGCCTTGGACACTTCCAGAGATCCAGGGGCAGCCACAGCTGCTCTGGGCAGCCTGTGCCAGGGCCTCAGCACCCTCCCAGTGAAGAATTTAGTCCCAATATACAATCTAGACCTCCTCTCTGTCAGTGTGAAGCCGTTGTCCTGTCCCCCTTGTCCTGTCACTCCAGGCCCTGTAAATAGTCTCCCTCCATCTTTCCTGTAGCCTCTTGTGTAGGTAGGTCTCTTTGTTTCAAAAGAGTTGGTGGTGGCAGCACTAACACGGTGGCACCTGTTGGACAGAACAGCAAGATCAGAAGATAACACAGCCACCTGAGAGGAGAAACTGAGGCTCCAGCCCTGATATGCTGCGTGTTTATGCATTTTATGTTGTAAACTCACTGGAATGAAAACAGATCTTCACAGGAGCAAGGGTAGGAGCTGGCATGGTGGTTTCCTCTTCCTCAAGTGCAGAATCTAATCAAACAGGCTAAAGATATTTCTCAGTAAGTAACTGCACACAGTCATTCTGTGCAATGTAGGGCAAGATCCACCAAAGGAACAGTACACGTCTCTTGAGAGCAGCTTTTGGCACAGGGAGCAGAAGGTGAACCTCTCGGGAGAAAAGATATTCAATCCCAGTCACCTACTGAGAGATAAATAATATAGGTCTGAACTGTGACTCAAAGGCAGGGCTGCTTCTCTTCCAGCATTTTGTGTGATGAGTGGTGCCCTCTGTTGTTCCAGGGAGAAGCTGATGGGAGTTAGGGAATTGAAATCACGACTGTGAGGTGGGTTTGTTTACTCCAGTGTCACAGACTCTTACAGATGCTCTGGTTTGGACAAAGGGTCTGTCATGCAGAATGCACTGCCATCAGGACTTCATTTTCCAGAGTAAAGTCAGAAATGAAATGTGTAGAGACAAATGGACCAACATGACTAGGAAGAAAATGCTTAAACATTAGAAAAGCATGTAGAGTAAGCAAGAATTCCTTAATAGCTGCTACAAAGGTAATTGAAGGGTATGGGAATGTATGTGGACAAGGGTCAGAGTTAAGGCTGTGTTCCCTTCAACATCTGTTCCCTGAGAGAGAAGGAGCTACCTTTGCTTATCAAGCTGCCATCACTAGATAGTGCTCCTTGGCACTCCTAGTCCATCTGCAAAGGAAAATGTGTTTGTGTGAACTTGGGCTGCACGAGCTCCTTGGCACAGCACAGAGGTTGTGTTTGGAGTGCAGTTTGCTCTGCAGAGTACAGAAATGAGAACATAAAGAGACATCCAGGTCTGCAAAATGTGAAGCAACTTTGAAAAATGCTTCACGGGGTCACGGGGCTAATTCTGGTGTTGTAAATGATGAGGTAAGTACAGTTATTTAAGATGACCTTTGAGAGCAATCTGTGTGCAGTACCCCAGGAGCCAGCATGCCATACCCATCAGTGTCCTGCCAGGCCCAGAAGGCATTTCCAGGACTCCAGCTGTTGGCTGTGATTGCTGAACATGCAGAGTCTGCAATACCTGCTTTTAAAAATGCACAGGAATGTCACGTGCTTGCTTGAGTTTAGTAGCCCTAGGGCAGTGCATTCCAAGGAGTAGAGGGCAATTCAGCTGCCTGGCAGAGCCTGTGGGAAGGTACTGCATGTCCCTGACTTTTGTTTTCCACAGAGATCACTACCTGTACCTTCAGAAACAAAGCTGCCTGAGCTGGGTCAGCAGGGTGGTAGTTTAGGGCTAACCTAGCACTTTCCCTAGTGTGTACAGTCACTACATAGAGCAGAATGACAGAATGGCCTGGAATAGAAAGGATCCAAAAGATCATCCAGTTCCACCCTCTGCCAGGAGCAGGGATGCCTTCCACTATCCCAGCTTGCTCAGAGCCCCATCCAGCCTGGACTTGGACACTTCCAGGGATCCAGGGGCAGCCACAGCTTCTCTGGGAAACCTGTGCCAGGGGCTCACCACCTTCACAGGGAAGAATTTCTCCCTAATATCCAATCTAAACCTCCTATCTCTCTCCTCTCAATCTAAACCTCTCTCTCTCTGTCAGTGTGAAGCCATTCCCCCTTATCCTGTCACTCCAGGCCCTTGTCAAGAGTCTCCCTCCATCTTTCCTGTAGGCTCCCTTCATGTACTGGAGTACTGTAAGGGCACAATGAGATCAATCCATCTTTATTTGTACAAGCCTGTGAAGAGGGATCTCCTCCTTTCCCCAGATGTTCCTGATGCACCCACATAGCAGTGCCTTTGGGATGCAAGCCTGACTCCTCAGCTGAAGGCACTTCCACAGTGCAGCACTGTTGTGAGCTGGCTGACAAGAGAAACAATAATATAATAATATAATCACTAGGCAGAGTTACCTGAAGAGGAAATCAGAACAGGCTCAAATCATGCAAGGAGCTGAACTCCTGCATGTGCTGAAACCAGCATGCTCAAATCAACAGTAAATGAAGATACTGATTTTGCAAAGTTTTAAATTTGAAACAGATGAATCACTTAGATCTCAAAGGCACAATCTTTATTGGTCGAACCTAGTGAAACACTTGTTAAAGGAGAGACTAAATCTCACCTCCTTTAAAGTGCTCTCATTATTCAGTTTAGAAGGGGTATAAATCCTCTGCTACCAGGAAGAAGTCTAACCTCTGACTGAAGGGTTAGGGAAAGCTTCCTCTGCTAGTTGGTTATTTTGGCAATACCACACCAAGGGTAGTTTACTGGTGAGCTGCATGTGCCCTGTCAGCTCCTCTACAGAGCTCGAGGCAGAATGTTAGGCCAGGTGGCCCCCAGCCTGACTGAACCATTGAGGGACAACTCTGTGTTGCTCAGAACAGACTTTTCAGCAAATGACCCATGAGCAAAAGGCAGTAAATAGAGATGAAGGTCTTGTACTCCTTCTGGGACAGCCCTGCACTTCCCTGGGCTTTAGTTTCCCAAGCTGACAAAAGGGATAACGATATCTAATAAGCTGACTACATACACATATATGTGTGCATACACATAAATTGTATGATCGGGATCATTGCTATAGCCATAGTAACATAAGAAAATAGTTTTTCCTTGGGAATTTTAGGCTGTGTTCTGCCACTGAACAAAGATGTTAAGGTACTCATACTGCCCAGGTTCCTGCTTTTGCAGTTGCTTACAACACCTGAATTACATGCTTATCCAATGTGACTGCACCCTGGGGGCAGTCCATTCTTCCTACCAAAGGAGGAAGATGTTCCTAGAAGTAGGTACCTCCTGCTGTAAAGTTGCTCAGATAATGTACAAAGATACCAGCAAGAACTTTATTGAGCAGGACATAAGGTACTGCAACACTGATTATTTATTGTCCTGTCAGATGCCAGCAGCTGCACTAACTGCTGCTGAAATGCATTCAGATGGCAACATCTTTAAATGATCTTTGACCTCAGAACTGAGCAGCAGGGACTCTCTGTGCTCAGACATGCTGAAGGGTGCTCAGTCTGGGCAAGACTCCAGTGTAAGTGCAGCTGAGGTGTTTGGTAGTTAATTAAATTTATTTGGAGCATGAAAAAACACTTTGGAGTTGGCAAACTACAAGAAAAGACAGTTTCCTACAGTTCTAACTCTTGTGTGCTTTATCTCTTCAGCCACGAATACCAAAGGGCACTAGGGTATCAGTGGAAAATTGTGAGATGGCAGCCTGTCATGGTGCATTACTGGTTACATGCCCTTTGCTAGAGCATCCTAAGACTTGCAGAAACACAGGAACAATTAGGACCACCAAGCAAATCTCAGCCTGTTCAGTCAATTGTTTCTATCGATTAGCTACAACTAACTCCCAAGCAGCACTTGCAAAAGAATTTAGGCTGCCTTTGGTAACAGCAGCACTTTGCAAGAAGAGTGTTGAGTAAAAGTTGAAATGAGGTTTTATTCCTTTACTTACTTTTCCTTTTTACCCCTTTAGAAAAAGAAATCTACTTAAAGCTCATCAAGAATTCACCTTCAGAAACCTCCAGCTTCCCTCAGGCACACCTGCATCTTGTTCTCACTGCAAGGTAAAGCTAACTCTGAGTGACTTCTTGTTACCCTCTGAGTAGGATATAAAAATACACTTCATGCTGCAGTATCTGGATGGCACAATGAAGTTCAGGACCACATTGTGCTCAGTACTATTTGCCAAACAAATAGGAATTGAGACGCTGCTTCCCACGGGGCCTGCTGTATATATAGACAAAGTCAAAGGGGATGAGGCAGTATTATCTCAGGCTTACAGCTGGGGGACTCCAATCCACAGGGATTATAGTAGCTTGCCCAAGGTCACACACAGGAAATCTATGGCAGAGCTGGGAAATGAAACAAGAGCATCCCAGGTAAGGGCAAATACACCAGTCACGGGACAGTATCTAAAATGGAATGTTTCAACCCACACCTGTACAGGTTTCAGAAAGCTTCCAGGTTTGCTCAGAAACTGCAGGAATGCATCAGTTACACTGGCAGTGTGAATTAAGTATTTTATGATTGGAATCGTTGTTATAGTAACAGAAGAAAATAGTTTTTCCTTGGGAAATGTAGTCCTTTCTGAAAGAACACCTTTAAAGTTGGAATGTTGGGTGCCTTATGCAATTGCCTACCACGTGCTATGTATTCCTAGAAAACCTGCTTCCCATCGCAGTGTGGCTGCTGCATGTACTGCTGCCCTCTCGTGTGGGCCTGCTGGGAACTGCAGCGTTGGCACAGTCGAGGAGACCCGATTATCTGGTGCTGGCCCCTGGTGTAACCTTGCACCCCAGCCCTACAGCTAATGGACATTGTTGCCTTTCTCATTTGCTCTGTCGCTGCCTCCTCCACGCTTGTTTTGTGCGTGACACAAGCAACATGACAGTGCAGAATCCAGGTCATAGTCTTGGCAGCCACGCTGCAGATCCGCCAGGTCAAGGAAATGCTTAAGACAACGTTGTAGCAACAAAATGTTGTCAAAGGTCAGCTGGCATTCTGGGGTTTCCCTTCCGTGTGCCAGGAGGGCCAGTTCCACCTCATCAATCAAAGTTCACCTCAGGCTGATTGGGACTGCTAAAGCCAAATCATCTGTTCTGGGCACATAACATTTCATGAACAGCAGTTTGATACACACAATAAAAGTTGTGGCAGGTAGTAATTTAGGAGAAGCTCCACAGGAAACCACAAAGAAATTCCAGTTATTTCACACTTAAAGGCTGTCCTGAATTTCATTTTAGCAATAGCTCCTGATGGTACTTCTGTGATACCATGTCACTGGCTCCAAAGCTGCATGATTCACTTTCCATCACACTGGCACTGGAAGAGACTTCAGGGTAAATACAAATCAGGTTAAAGGTGTATTCCTTGGTCTACATCTCAGTCCCTTCCTTCCATCAACCTCCCTTTTTTTGTTGTTGTTTTTTGTTTCTGTTTTAACCAGAAGCCCTCCTTTTAGAAATACCTAGGCAGGTAATTATTTGCACTCATTTGTGTTGCATTGGATTAGGTAGGTTTTTTTAAGCACACCTTCCACAAGCCCAGCTGGAGCTCTTCTGAATAATTCTTCTTCAAACTTTTGCTCATTAAAAAGAAATCATAGAAAACTTTTCTTCCCTCTAACTTGACCCAGGATTGAATATTAGATCTTTTATGCTGCATTTTCCTCCTAAGTTTTCCAATTACCAACTATCTTCCTCTTTTTGCAAGCGGTAGAACAAGACAAAGCACGTAGCTGAAACAATAAGCACAGTCTGGTGTAGTGATATTTCACCTCCATCAGCTTCCAGATGTCTGAACAGAAGTGTGATGACACTTTCTCACTCTTCCAGAGATCCCTGTAGCCTTTCCACAGCCATGGATTCAGATCCAAAAAGCTTCTAGAAATCAAACTTCAAATTGCATGGGGGAGAAGCTCCAGGGCTGCCTGTGTGGCAGCAAGGAAGGAGGCACACACAGAGCCACCAGAAGTGGCATGAGGACACCAGCAGTGCCTGAGTTGCTCAGACAAGTGGTAAGGTTGCTCAGGGAAGTTTATCAGCTCTAATTGCATCAGTTCCTTGTTGTACTAGCAAATGCCAAAGAGGCTGCTTTCCATTCAGCCCTGGACAGTACACAGAACTCATTGCAAAGGATGGGGGAAAAAAGTACACAGCATACTAAATATTTCCATTCCCTGGAAAAATGGAACAAATAGACCAACTGAGATTGTCTCCATCCAGTATTTCTGGGGAAAGTTAATGATGAAGCAGTGGCTGACCTAGAAAATACTCATTAACACTAGCTACAATATCAAAGGTAGCAAATATATCATTTTCAAGAAAGGCAATAATGGGGACCATTTCTCATTGTGCCCTACTTCAGACAGCAGACATCTTAGTTTAAACAATCATTAAAAATTTGGGTTATAAAGGAATAATACCTAGCTGACACAGACATGACAGGCAGAAGATTTCAGTATGGCTTGTGAACAAAATGGATCATTGATCTGGTCTGATTTTGCAACTCATTAGTGGTCCAGTTACAACTGAGCTAGTTAGTGCTGCAGCAGCCACATACAAATATACCACTTTGTTCTTTAAAGGCAAAGCAAAAGATCAGAAACATCAGCTGTAGCCCTGGCTCTGCTGGGCACACTGGGAAACCTTAGGTACCACAAAAGCCAGCCAGCTGACTGGCACAGGGGCAGGAAAGGGCATCTTTCAGAGCACAGGGCCTCCACAACTTCCACAGCCCTGACAACAACAGTGCCACGTGCTAGGGCTTCAGTGGAGTTCATGGCATTGTCCTATTGCCAGTCAACAGTGCCACTACTGTTAGCTCACTTCTCCTCACATCTAATGGGATTAGGCTCCTGTTAGCTTAGGAAAATCCATTTGTTGGGATATTAGACTAAGGACTGCATTTGGATGGCTTAAATCACAAGTCTCCAGCTGTATCAACTTCCCAGCCTTGATTAGCTCAAATGATCTCGAGCAAGCTTCACAGCCTCTCTGGTCTCAGCACAGTAATCTGAACACCTGAATCTGGCCTAAAAGGCCTTCTAGTCCTTGTTCAAAGAATAATTTCTTCCTGCTCCCTAAAGCATCAGGGGACCCTGCATTTGTTGTGGGAAGAATCAGTACATTCAGTTCATCTCCAAGTGCACCTCTGCCTCTTTGCTTCAAGTTACACTTCTCCCAAGTCACTGACCAATTGTCATTTCAGGGTTACTGTTAATTTTAGTAACAGTTCCTCAGCTGAAAACAAGCTCCTCTTCCCTCTTGCAGTGCCTGGGCTTTATCTGATTGAGATTACACTTACAGTAAAGGAGCCTTGGCCATGCCTTCAGGCCCGGTGTTCTCTGAGAGCAGCTCTGTAGTGAGACGTGTGCGACATGAACGGTGAAATCCCAGCAAACCATGAACTGTAAAGACCCAAAGTTTCAGAGGGGAATTTATTGTATGGGAGCATATCCAATACTTTTTGTCAACCAGTCATGAGAATAATAAAAAATAGCTTTTGAAATGACAAAAAATATAGTTACATATAATACAGATTTTCATCTTGCATTGAAGCAGAGCAGTAATAAAATGCTCACTCATGTTTTCACAGTTTGTTTTGCTTCTCTAGGTTAAAGCATCAGCAATTCAAGTGTTCCAGTCAGAACCCCTAGTTAGCAGTTTCACAGGATGATGGTGAGGGTGAACACTCTCAGCATTCTGACCACTTCACAAGTACAGCAGGCACACTTGATCCATTTCAGAACTACTACAATTTTCAGAGGTACCAGCTACACTTGAGGTATCCTTGCTGCAACTGAAAGGGTTTTGTATCAGAACACCTTTTTTAGGCCCCAGTCAGACACACATCTCTGGAACACTCAAGAATGTCCTTAAATCCAGTCTGGTTCAAAGAGCTCCAAGTTGATCCTTTGTGACCGCCTTGTTGTGCCCTCACATGCACCACACATGGGCACAAAGCTCTAACCAGTACTTGGTCACATGTGTAAAGTGCTTGCAAGACCACAAAGGATTTAACATTCTTCAGCACTCCACTTAGAGACCTAAAGGCATTCACTGCATGCATACATTGGTATTTACTACACACACTTACACCAAGCCCCCAATATTATTGCAATAATTCTTTGCTGGTATAACAGCTCATACACTAGGTTTCACTTATTTAGTTTTCTACAAACATAGGAAAAAAACACCTGAAGAGAGCTAGAACAGCTTTCAATCAGTCACTACATTGGCATTGAAAGCTTTATTTTGAAAACTTTAAGCAGCAATACTGAATAAATAGACAGAATGATTGTTTTGTCATCTCCATACAACTGATGGCCTTCATCCAAAACATTAAAATACTGTAGCAAATAGAATAAACATGCACATTTCAATGTTCTTAAAAAAACAACCAACCAAAACAATCAAACAGAAAAAAAGAGGTGTAATATAAAAGTAACATTTTGACACTTTTTTTTTGATAAAGTACAGACCATTAGAGACTATTTTCTTGAAAATATATCTGAATACAGTTTTGTTATTTACATGTATCATTAAGGCCCAATTCACTCAAGTTAATGCACATCAGGAATTTATATGCTTCAAGGTAACTCACTAAAAATTACAAGATCGATGTTTCTTTGATCATACTCATATGATCCCAGTTCACTAAAATAATGTAATACTGTTCATGCTAAAAACAAGGCAATTGCTGCCCCAAGAGGAGATGTTTTTTTCACTAAAGGATCTTTTTCCCTCTTATTTCATTATGTTTGCATATTGGTAATGCTAGTGGTGGTAGTTCTCTTCTTCAAGAACTTCCTCCAAACTTGCCAGGGTTTAGAAAAGCAAGTAATCTCAAAGCTAACATACCATTTCCAGAAGCAATTCAGGCACTTAGGAACCTAAGTCCCACTGAAAGATACTGGGAGCTGACTTTTCAGAGTGGGACTTGGTTTCTCCCTTGCTCAGGCATTCAGACTGTTCACCTTAGCCTTAACCTACTGGCTTTTCAGATGGTCACGCCCCTCTTTTCCCCTAACAAGATAGCATCTCCATCCTCATGGATGAGAGAGGTAACACAGTTAATTTCCATTTGTAATAAATTACAGGAGTTCTCCATATAAATTCCCTGTGCACTGGAAAATAGTGCTTGTGTATTCAACTATTTAACGCAAGCAAAAAACCCCATTTTTATCATGCTGGCCAGTAAATAATATGGCACTTGTTAAAATTAATATGTGTAGCTTCCTTTCTGCTAATGCCCTAGGAGGTTTGGAACACTTCTGAAAATGGACTTTTTGTACAGTTGTAAAGAAAGAGTGAATTTCTGCAGTTGATCAGAAGCAAAACTCTAAACGCCATAGTGTGAGGAATTTTTCTAACTGTTACACATGGGTCAATTCACATTTAATGCAAGGCCATGCCATTTCTTTTTGGTTTATTTACAGAGAGAGTGAAAATGGTATGGAACTTCAGCCTGGGTGAAATTCAATAAGCAAGAGGAGCATGGTGGGGGCATGGGAATTTGTCAGTGTGTCGCACAACTGGCAGGTCTGGATACCAAAACCTCTCCTTGGCCACAGGAGTGGCTGAAGCTGCAACCTTTTTTTCAGGTCACCCTGACATGTGCCAAAGCCCTGGCAAGGAGGAGCCACTCAGGGGTGCTGAAGTGGTCACTCCTGAGCCAGCTCCAGGCTGGCCCCTGTTTCCAACAGCTGCTGCAGTCAGCAGGTGCTACTTTTTAACTCCAACAGCAAATTCCTCCCTTGATTCTATGACAAAGCTATAATTTAAGCCCTCCAAAGCTACTCTTACTCTTCCTTTTAATCCTTTTCCTCCAACCTCTGTTTTACAGAATAACCTGGCAGAGAAAGAGAGCAGGTTTTATGATGCAAGAGCCAAATTCAGCTCAAACTGACATCTGTAGAATCTGTAGATGGACCAGTCACAGAATATGACAATATCATTAGCTGGGGTAAATATGCTGATCTGCCTTAAAAATACTTCATCTCAGGACAAGACTCTTTCCCCTCACCCCCATGCAGCATAATTTGGGCCAGACTTTGCAAGGTGCTGAGTGCCTCAGTTCTCTAACATCAAGAGGTGCTGAAGATGCAAGATATCCACTGGAGAGGGCCATTTCATTTCTGTAAATTGAACCCAGAATGTAAGGCATATATGCTCAAGTACCTTGGACAGATATTGTCCCCAAACTATGTATATTTTACACTTTTTAATATATATATATATATATATATATATACACACATTCTTTTTTTTTTTTTTTAATACAAAGTTATGGGCACAGTAAACATGAGCACAGAATTGTGATAAACTAACAGTAAAATGGGTGAGCACTGCAAAGGTTCCTCAGGTAGGAATATCTCGTTTTCCAGTTTGCTCACAAGGGAAGATGAAAAAAACAAAAAAAACCAAAAAAACCAAAACAAACAAACAAACAAAAACCCCCAACCAAACCTGATAAGTCAAACAGTAAAAATTCAGAGTCCATTTGGAAAGGTCCTTTATATATTCACAGCCTTATCTGTTGCTGTAAGTCTAAATACAGCAGCATTTTTAGAATATATGATGCCATTAGTAAGTGGAAAGGAAAAAAAATGCATTAAACACTCAAGAATCCTTCATCTTCTGCTATATCTTTTAAAACTTCCATTTTTCAGGAAGCTCCTTTTTTAGAAAATAAGACTTAAATTAACATTTATCTGCACATCAGTGAATCAACACAAGAGGATGCTAGGAGTTAAGTATTTTTCTATGGCTAAAAGCTTGGAGTTTCCTAGCAGTGGTAAAATCCTGACTATGCCAAGGAGGGCATCAGGAGCCCAAGTCTTCAGCACTGCAGTGAGGGCAGAGTGTCCCCCCTTGTGCCCAGGGGATCTCCAATGATGCTGGGAGTTGCTGTTAGAACTGGAAATCCAAACCAGGGAAGGCCCATCCCTTCCCTAACTCATCCATGAGGCCAACCCCCAATGTTTACAGTGTGTCCCCCTGATGCCAGTCTCTTTTGCACAAACCTGGTGTCCCCTGCATCAATCTCACTTCAAGGTCTGCAACCAAAGAGCTATTTGGGAGCAGCTACTTTCTGCAGGAAACCCTTTTTGTCTAATTCTTTCTTAGCATTGACTGCATTAGAGTGACATCAAATGTGATAATGTTCTCTTTTCATATGCTTTGTGAAAAATGACCACCAAATGTGTGAATTTTCTGCTTGGAAGTTTTACATTCTCTAAGTGACTGTCTTTCACAGGGACCACATGTCTCCATCAGGGAGCTGAATGAAATCCTGGCCTCACTCCTGTCACTAAGAGCTCTTCTATTGACTTCTTGGGACTCTGCCAGGTTTATTCCCTTCAGAAAACTTGAGTGGATTCTGGAAGGCTGGAAGTGGATACTCATTTGTGTTGTTTCTTTCTTCCCCTCCAACAGCAAGATTTGTAACAAAACAAGAACACTGTAATGGCTAGTGGAAAAAATGAAGTACAAAATCACACACAGTGAAAGCCTCCTACTCTCTTTTGGTAAGATATATGAAGACAACTTCTTACATTGTTCTTTTCTCAAAAGGCATATACAATGTGGCAAAATATTTCAAATATACATTCTATATAATAAAATATCATCTAACTAGTGCATCCTCAATCATATGCTGGAAATATTTTTACCAAGCCAAGGTTTAAGATCCATAAATCTTTTGACACTAGGTGCTTCATTCAAGGCAGATACAACAGCAAGTAAATCCCACAAGCTCACTTTCCAAGCCTTAAAAGGTAGCAATGGATGGAACATGACATATGATGACCCATGAAAGAAAGGAACAAAGTTAGTGGTGAGAAACCACTGCAATGGTTCAGCACCCCTCAGAACTCTGCATTGCAGGTTGCTGTACTTGATCAGATGGGGGATGTTGGTATACACAAATTAAAGTCACCTCAGCAGACTGACACACAGCCATACGTGATAATTCACAAGTTAAAAATAAAAATATAAAAGGTCAACATTCACAGGTCCATTGATTAAAGGGAATAAATTAAACCTCAGATAAGTTGCATACACGGTTTCCTTCACCCTAAGTCTTCCATTTATGACTATACAAGGAACAATACTTTCCCAAACACTTCTGAAGTGGCAAAAACAATGAAGGTTTTTGCACTCAAGCTGTGTTGACAGTAAGGTCATCCTTGCCAATTATGAATCAAGACAGTTCCTGTCTCTTTAGCATCAGTGCACAGGGTATGGCTCCAAGTGGTGTTGGAGGAAGAAGAAAAAATAACACGGTGGTGTAACAAAAAAACAAAACAAGACAAACTTCTTCCATTCATCATTGGCTGAATAAAGTAAAGTGTATCTTGTCCAGGGTACCTTGCTAGGTCCTCTCTAGAAGAGGTACATACTGTCATACATAAATGCCCTCTGGGTTAAAACCAGATGACAGGGGGTTCTGTAGGATCCGAAGGTTACTGGGGAGTTGCCTCGATGAGCCAGGGCGCTTCAGTGACCCAGATTGAAAGGCTGGCTCTGCATGAGAAAAAGGGCAATTAGAAAAGTCATCAGCAGAGGTGCACCTTTCCTCCTCCTCCTGCTTAATGCAATACACAAAAACTACTTCCACGTGTAACAAATTACTGAAGTGCCTGGCTAGGAAGTGAGGAGATCTAAGGTGCACACTTCCTACTCACTTCATAACAGAACGAAACCACACAAAAGAATTACCCTCCCACGAGAAACATGTACACAGATACACACACACACTCTCTTATATGGTGACTTGCAGAAAGAGTTTGAACTGTAACATGACTCAAAATCTCAGCTTCCTTCACACTTAAGAGTTCCTACAAGAGCTGCATTTGAAGGCCTGATTGTCTTTTCTTCTCTCCCCAACCCCTTGGCCCCCATAGTGCTTTTGGTTATAGGTTTTCTGAGCAGAGGGACAGACCCAGCACAGGAGAATGCCGAGACAAAGAGCCCCTTGGAAGCAGAATGCCGGAAAAAGCACACGACCGTGCCGGTGCTGCAGCTCTGACATGCATTCAAAACGCTCCTGTGGTTCTGCCCAGGAAATTCAGAATCCAGATTCGGGCAGATTTGGACACGTGCAGGCTGTGCTGATCTCGCCGGGGGCGAAGTCAGTCCGCACCCGCCGTGACAGCCATCTGTGCAGGACTTCTGCATGGCTGGCAGCCCAGCTGGATCGGCTCCTATTCCTGTGCGGCTGCTGTCTGGGGTTTCTTGGGATCCAGACACATTCCTTCTTCTGCTTTGACAACACCCCCACCAGAAGAGGAAGAACCCAAAGGAACAGCAATGTCAAATGTACGATCACGTTCTGTGCTGGCAGCCAGCCATGGCGGCCCCTCTTGAAAGCTGCAGGCTTAATTCGTTGCCAATGGGACAAACGCATGCCCGGGCACAGTGGGAGAGAAGTTCTCCACATACTGCTCTTTATTTAGAGCCTGCTAAACCCTTGGAATGAAAAGAAGTACTCGACAATGCACTCTCGTAGTGCTTTGCTAATGTCTTCACTAAGGGAGCATTCACTTCACGTAGGAGTGCCAGCATTAAAGTAGATGTGGCAGCAAAGGCACCGCCCGCCCCTTCTCCCTCCTTCCCTCCCTCCCAAAGCATTTCGAGGGCTGCACCTCTCTCGAGATCTGCATGTGGGGCCTCCACCTCCACGGGGTCTGCCGGCAGCACCGTCACCTTGGTTCCAGTTTGCTGGATGAACTGCTGCAGGTTCACCTGGCGCAGCTCCTTGGTCAGTTGCTCCAGTTCTTGTTCCCTGTCCTGCCAGGAAACAGAAAACATCTGCTGAGCAAAGAAAGCAGCATTTCATGACCACATTTACAGTTGGGCAACTAATGCTTTTCCTTTTAATGAGAAAGCCTCCAATTTTTAAAGCTCAACTGCAAATTGATGAGTTGAAAGGTATTTTAATCTTGGAATTTAAAATGCCATTCAACACTTGCTAGCACTTACAGAATCACAGAATCAATTAGGTTGGAAAAGACCTCTGACATCCTTAAGTCCAACCCATGACCCTAATTGGGTTTTTCTTAATGTATTTTATTTTTATATTGCTTCTTGGATGACTAGCAGCTGTTTCTCATACCACCTGAGAAAAACCTTGGCACATCAGCAAATAAAGGTAATAGTGTGAATGCTGAAAAAATAATCAATTGAGCAGCAGTCTGGCACCAAATCTTACTTCTTCCTGAAGTGTCCAGCATGGCTTGGACAGCTCATTTAATTCTTCTGATCTTAAATGGAGTAAAATTATTTTCTCTTCTTGTTCTTTACATTTTCTCTTTAAACTTTTTTTGGCCAGAACCTTCTCACTCTGCAAGGGTTTTGTACAATGAAGCCAAAGCCTGGCTGACTCCCCACCCCAAAGCACAGATGATCATTTAGGATCTTTTTCTGTACTTCTGTCATAATATGCACAACTTACAGCTCTGATAGATTACGAAAGTCTTGGACTATTTTTATTCCCACACACAGAGGCTGAGCTGCTTTAATCTTTAACTTCAGGTATGCAATAAAATATTTGTCTATTTCCTCCTTGCTAAAGCTCCATAATGCAGAGCTCAGTTTATTTTCTTATGTACTTCCAGATTTGTGCACCTTTAAGTTTAGAACAAGACTGGAAGATCTGAATTGAATGGGAACCTTCCCAAGAAAACAGACTATGAAAAGAACCAAGCCAGAAATATTTTAACTGCATCATACCCTCAGTAGATAAAACACATAAAGAGGACTTGAAGCTTTCCATTAGTGCAAATCCTTAAGTGTAGCATGTCTGGAAACTTAGCATAGATAATCATGGCCAAAACTGCTTACAGTTTTCATCCATTTTGCTTTGGATGAAAAGATTACCACCCCCCCCCCATCATTTAGTAAAATGAGCTCATATGGACATGGTTCTAAAGCAGGAGTAAGGATAAAAAATCCCTTTACATATTCACAGTGGAATCACCTTAACACCACTGCAGAGCTGCAGAATATACTAACTCTGAATCCTGAGAATCAGCAAGGACCACAACTCCAACTGATGTATGGTGCCTTAGGACTACCTTACGTGGCACATAAAAATCCCAGGAGTTCTAATCTTTCCTCCACCTTCATCCAGCTAGCAGCTGGAGTTCCTTTATTCTTTCATGCTCTATCGAGTTCCAGGTGATATCATTAACTTTAGCAAAGAAACAGGGTCTGGATTCTCTTTTGACACATGTGCCACAAATGCCCGAGGTGTAGAGAAAATAAAATCCTGAACAGCCAGTCAGCCAGGAAAAGAGGGATGCTGTTCTTTAAAACCAAAGCCCTGCAAGGTTGCAGGTACTTTAGCTCTGTGCCTTTCCGGGTGCTGCTTTTGGACTGTTCTTTGTAATTCATCTCTTTTGCTGGCAGACAAACCTAGCAAAGATCAGAAGTTTATCCTCGGAAAATGCTACAGTGGTGCTTTTCTTCTCAGATAGTCTGAATGAGCAAGTTAAGCATAGGTGAAATAAAAACTATCTGCTCTCCCCAAAAAAACCCCACAAGCTGAAATGCGATTTGAAAGTGAAAGCAACGTATTCTGCCTTTTACCCTGATTCACTCTGGAAGCTTTCTTGTGTTGTCTTTTATAGGCTTCAGATTTGTGAAAGAGAAATTAGTCAGAGTCTTTGACTTTCTCTAGCTATGGATAAAATGACAATCTTACCTGTAATCGCTTGGTAGCTTGGCCCAAAGACCTTTCTACCGCTTTAATGCCATTTTCCAATCTCAGACTCTGCTGGCCCTGAATATCAATTTCTCCCTTCACCTTCTCGATCTTTTCCTTGACCTCTTCTTCATTCACTTGGGACTCTTGAACTTCCCGCTGCAGCTTCTCTGCTTCAAGGCCACTCTCCATGTTGTGGATCTGAGACACATAGTCCTTGAGCTTGCTCTCACACTCCAGGATCCTCTGCCTCATCTCCTGCAGCTGCTCCATCAGCTGCTTTTCATTCTCCTGTTCGATCTGCAGCTCGTTTTCCCAGAACTCTTCCTCCTCAATCTCCACTTCGTTCCGTTTGATCTTCTGCTCCAGTTTGAGGATTTCTTCTTCCAGGCTGGCGTTGTACTTTTGCTCCCAGTAGCGGATCTCAGCTTCGTTGGACTCCAGCTGCTTCTCGATGCACTGAAGCTTCTCCGTCTGGAGGTGGATCAGTTTCTTCAACTCATCCGCTGTTGTTTTACAGTTGTTGAGCACCTTTTGCTTGAACTCGGATTCCTTGCTCTTCCCGAAGATGTCCATCAGCCCCTTGGCGCCGCCGGTGAAGGTGAGGGATTTCCTTTTCGGCTCCCTCCTCTTCATGGCCTTGTCCCCGGGCTGCCTCAGCTTGGCCAGGGGCGGCAAGCTCTGGCGGTACAGAGTCCTCTCGGGGATGCGCGCCACGCTGTCGGACGTGGGCCGCTCGCTCAGGGAGGGCCCGGTGCGCCGCAGGATCAGCTGCACGTCGCTGGCGTACTGTCCCCACTTGTTGAGGGACACGATGGGGTTCTCGTGCGGCGCCAGGTGCCGCTCCGTGTCCCGCCACTTCTCGATCAGCGTGTAGCGCCCGGTTCGCCCTGCAAGGGAGCACAGCGTCAGCGCGGCCGCGGGGGGGCGCCACCGCCCCGCCGTGAGGGACGGCGGCGGGACCGCCCCGGGGCGGGGGGACGCGGCGGGAGCGCGCCGGGACGGGACCCTCCCGTGCCCCACAGGCTGCTCCAGGCACCTGCCCCCGTGCCCGCACATCACCGAGTTCGCCTCCAAACCCTGCCCGCGCAGCAGCGAAGAGGGATTGACACCGCGAGAACCGCGCAACTGCGGGGCTGCCGGCGGGCTGGGACCGACTGAGACTCGGGGGATCGCGCAATGGTTTGGGAAGGAATGGACCTAAAGATCAGCCGCTTCCATCCCCCTGCCATGGGCAGGGACACCTTCCCCTGTCCCAGCTTGCTCGGAGCCACATCCAGCCTGGCCCTGGGCGCTGCCAGGGATCCAGGGGCAGCCGCAGCTGCTCTGGGCTCCTGTGCCAGGGGCTCCCCACCCTCACAGGGAAGGATAAAGCAAGTGACCCGGCCGTGTTGGTAACCACCACGTAAATACACCCAGAGCAAACCTCTAGACCTCTAAAGAAAACAAGAACAGGAGTCCCAGATCTTTCATGCAGCCACATAGAAATACCAAATTTGAGGGCAGTGTGTTTGCTGTGAGACTTTTCATCAATCAGAGGCAGCTGTTAAAGACTGACAGAGCCTCAGCTGCCCTGTTCATGCCCTCCAGTTCGTTCAGACACTGATCCAGCCCAGGCCACAGCCCATGATGCCCACAGCAGTGCTGCTGATGTGACAAACCTACACTGAGGAGAGCTGAGGGACAAGAGCAGCGTGGGCTGCCTCAACTGCAAACAAGCCATCGGGCTCCCTGCACAATGTCGTCACCTGCAACAGCGGCTCCCACATCTCCACTGGTGCAACCCAGCCTTCAGGAGGCTCCCACATCCCCACT
>QUSF01000021.1:571938-635290 GCA_003676055.1 Chloebia gouldiae
CCACTGGTGCAACCCAGCCTTCAGGAGGAAACTCGAGTCCTTTCGTAAGTCCTCAGAATTTTTCTAATTGCTCTATTGATGATACAACTTATGTTCAAGGCTTCATTAGGGTTCTTATTAAACACACCTAAATTCAGCTCAGCACTTTTCCTCCTCCAACACCACTTATGGGGTATTTTTCTAAGCACTCTCACTACTCTGGAATACAGCATTCTCCCTCTCCATTAGAGTTCCCCCTGTCAAAGTATCCTCACTTAAAAGCCACAACATTATTTACAAAAAAGTTGGGAAAGATCAACTGCTTTTAAAGCATTTGATGCTTATGAATTTCTGAACAGCTCCACAATTGCCATTAACCTTTTAACCTTAAAAACATGATTAGCTACTTTAATGCACTACCTACATTCATTTTCATGAGACATGACCATTCAAATGATTTATTTCAGCACATAAAAGCCTGAAATACCTGTCATATATGTAACTACAGAAGGGAGGAGTTGGAAGAAATGTAGTTATCAGTGGTAATGCATTTGATGTGTTCTCTTACCTTATACTACCTGCCAAATCATCACAATTTTCTCAAAAGGACAAAAATGTCCTAATCTTGGGCTGGAGATCTACCCCTGACCTCCAGTCACAACACTCACATGGACTCCTCACTTCAGATTTGTAGGAAACAAGCTGCACTGTGGTGATTAACACACTATGCACCCCTCTAAAATGGGACACTGCCTTCTAAAGAGCCTTCTGAGCTACAGCTACTGCATTGGAAATGTTCTTCTGCTCTCACTCTCTCACAATTAGCTCCCAAAGCAAAGAACAAGAACAAAAACTGTCTGCAGGGGCACCTGGAGAACAGGTGGCTTTGGCTCATGGCTCATCCCAGAGGGATTGGCTGGCCCAGTCAGAAACCAAAATGTCCATGTTCACTTCCAAGTTAGGAGTGAGGGCTGAAAGATTTGGCTGATAGAAATCAGCAAAACAAGGCAGGCAGTATGAGAACAGGAATCCACCACCCCAAATACCATATAAATAAATGACACTGGGTAGGGACTGGGGAAAAAAACTGGGGAAAAGCCCCAAACCTATCAGCATGATAACATACTTGGCTAACACTCTCAGAAAGAGATTTAAGGCTTTTTCTAATACAGTTCTTCAAAATCAAGTTTATAAAGGTATATGGTGTAAAGTGAGAGATTTTTGCTAACTCACAATATTGTTAATTGATCCATTGAGATTTGTAGTTTGTAGTGGGCATTGGTGTTGTTACAGGAAAAATAAACCTACTACTGTTTGCCATAGCATATGAATAAATCCTGGAGAAGAAAAATGTACTAAAAACATAGCCCAGGACAAAGGCTGCACTTCATTGCTCTGTTTTGTTCATCTTAGAAGTTTCCAGCTTGTAATCATGGTTGTGCTACTAATGCTCATGTTGTGTCAGAAACAGGTTCAAAGAAGTCCTGAAATTGCAAACTAGAGTAGGTACCACTAGGGGAGCAAGCAGAGTGCAGTTTCTATTCACCCTGCTATTAAATTCATTACTTAAAAGAAATGAAACAGGAGACCACATAAAAGAAAGTGTTTTGTAGAAGTAATACTTGCACAGTTCAACAACCACACCTTGAGCTCAGGACTGCTCTAAATCAAAGCTGATCTCTTCCGAGATCATTACCCAGGTCTAGTGCTCAGCCTGTGCATGACGCAGATTAACAATACCCAGACAACCACAACTGTGATGTTTGCCTGCATTAGAGGGGATTAATTCACAAATGAAAGGGTGAATGAGTTAATTCAGAACTAATGACAGAGTATTTCAGAACACAGGCGTCCCTGTAGCAAACTGCTGGTTTTGGTGTGCAGCCACCACTGACAAGGAGAAAGCAGCTTGCCCGTGTTGTTGATGAGGAACAATTCACCACCTGCATGCTGCTTCTTGACCTGTGTGTTTATCCACAAGCTTCTGGACACAAAAAGCACCTGGCAGAACTCAGTCCAGCCTCTTTCATGCAGCCTTATTATTTTAAAAATTAAGTTACAGTCACATTCAGGTAATGGCCATGTATCAGCAGTATATGGCATTCCTCAAATTACAGTGTGTTTCTCCAGCTGAACAGTATATTGACTCCCACCCAGAATTTTGCAGCATCTCCAGGAAAGGTTCAGTGACCAGTTCAGCAGTGAATTCCCTTAAAACTTCTGAAATAAAATTTTGCTTTACTTGCAATTAGAACATATTACACTTTTTTTTTTTTAATACTTCTATCAAAGCCTTGTATTGATGGGAATGGTAGAGAAAGCCATCCAGACAGGCCCAAAAAAAGTATAAGTAGTGCTGTGTTCTGTAGTTTCCTCTTCAGAAAACAGGAATTCAAGGGCTGGAAAAAGCATAGAACCTCTGTAACCTGTTTCAGGTCCAGCTGCTTCCTGGGCAGCAGGGGAAAAGTGGTTCTGCTCCACACTGCTGAGACCCCCCTGCAGGGCTGCATCCAGCCCTGGGATCCCAGCACAGCAAGGACAGGGAGCTGCTGGAGCCTGGCCAGAGCAGGGACACCAAGGGGAGCAGAGGGATGGAGCAGCTCTGCTGGGAGCAAAGGCTGAGGGAACTGGGATTGTTCAGCCTGGAGAGGAGAAGGCTTTGGGGTGACCTCACTGTGGCCTTGCAGTGCCTGAAGGGAGCCCACAGGAAAGATGGAGAGAGACTCTGGACAAGGGCCTGGAGTGACAGGACAAGGGGCAATGGCTTCACAGTGACAGAGAGAAGGTTTAGATTGGATATTAGGAATAAATTGTTCCCTGTGAGGGTGCTGAGGCCCTGGCACAGGCTGCCCAGAGCAGCTGTGGCTGCCCCTGGATCCCTGGCAGTGTCCAAGGCCAGACAGGGCTGAGCAAGCTGGGATAGTGCAGGTGCCCCTGCCCATAGCAGGAGGCTGGGCTGGGATGACCTTTAGGGTCCTTTCTGACCCAGACCATTCAGTGGTTACTGCATGGTCCCCATAATGGGGACCTTAGATGTACCATATGATATTGCCATCTTAAAACAATCACCGAGAACTTTGTATCTGTTTTGTAAACAGCAAATGACAAGGAATAACAGAAGGAGACATATTTACATCCCTAAAGCACACCGCATCTGCACAAAGGGTAGTGTCAAGGTTAATAGGTTCAGTTTCCACCTACAGCTCCCTAAGCACACAAATTTATCACAGGTTCTATTAATACAGGCACACCTTCAAAAGAATAATTTATTTCAAAACTGAGAAAGACATCAGAAATGGAAAAATATGGACTGCAGAATGATGATATTCTGACAGTGTGCAAAGAGCTGTCATGAGTGGCTTGAACCTGGATGTCTTGTGACATTAAATGGCAAACTGCACTCAGTGTCCTAAATCTGGCTCTGCTGCACAGCCAAACACAAGCTCTGGATTCAAGTGCCCATGTCATGTGCCCAGCCAGTGTAGTATTAGCTTGGGATTGATGTAATTTGCTAATTTAAACACAGATTCCATCACAATGAACAGTAATTAAACTAATGAAATATAGGTACGTGGTAATGAACATTTTTTTAGACTCAAGAGGCAGATTTTAAAATTATACTTCATGAAGGTAGTAGTACAACATTACTCACTTCAAGCTCCTCTATATGCTTTAATATTTGCAGCTGACACAGTACACAGAGCAACCATTTCTGCTGCCAAAAGTGAAAATGAAACTCCAAAGGAAAGCAGCAGTAGCAACACTCTTGGCAGGACTGTAAACTGAGAAGTCATCAATTGCCTTTTTCAAGACAGAAATGATTCATCCCATTACTCCCACCCAAAAGTCTATCATCCTCTACAAGCAAAGCATTTCAGGCACTACATTTATTTTGCTATGCAGGTAGTGTTATACACCATGAAAAAAAGTATCTGTGCCTTATCTTTCCCATCAGGCTACAAATGTTTATGCTAAGCACCAAGCAAGATCCATCTTTCCATGAAATGTCTCCCATGCTTCAGAGCCAGGACCTACAGCAGTGAGTCAGTGCAAGCAGGTGACTCATTGCCCTGGTTCCACATCATTTCTGGGAAAAGTGGTAGGATGAGCAGTCTTAAACAGGAGGGTACCTCTCCATGCCTAGAAGAGGGCTTGGGGTGGGCAGGAGCAGTCTTTGTCAGCAGAGGTCATAGAATCATTTAGTCTGGAAAAGACTGCCAAGATCATTGAGCCCAAGCTGTTATGGTGCCCACCTTGCCACCCAGCCCAGGGCACTGAGTCATTGAATGACCCCAGTCATTCCCTGGACACCTCCAGGAATGGTTCTCCAAACCTCCCTAAGCAGCCCCTGCCAATGCTTAACAACCTTTTCCATGAATTAATTCCTGCTGATGTCCAACCTGAACCTCCCCTGGCACAGCTTGAGACCATTCCCTCTTGTCCTGTCCCTTATTCCCTGGGAGCAGAGCCTGACTTCCCCTGGCTGCCCCTCCTGTCAGGGAGTTGTGCAGAGCCAGAAGGTCCCTCCTGAACCTCCTTTTCTCCAGGCTGAGCCTTCATAGCTCCTTTAGCTACTCCTCACAAGACTTGCTCTCAAATCCTTCAATGCAGTCTTGCTCCCAGTTTCTCCTCTTTCCCTGAGACCACTGGGATGCACCCAGTGCAAAGGAAGTTCCCTGGCAGACACATCCCTGGCTCCCATTTTCCCAAGGGGTCCCATCACCTCTGCTGCACAGCAGCTGTGCCAAGAGTCTGCCCTGCAAAGTGGCACTTTGGACAGTCTTGGGAAAAAAAAAAAAAAGGTAAAAAAGAAAATCATCACCCAAGACAGAAGTTTAAAGACAGCCACACTAAAAGGGAAGTTGCACTTGTCTCAGTCTCAAGCTGAATCTGCATGAGCACTCCAGACTTATCACAGTGCACAGGTCTCCATGGAGGTAAAGCCAGACCTGCCAACACTTGGTTCAAGCCAAATCCAGACTGCCCAGAGCACTGAAAAATGCACGTGGATGCAGCTTTCTGACCCACTTGGTTTTCCAGAGACAGCCTTCCAGCCCTAGGCTGTCTTCCTTAACAAGGCAATGCAAAGAAAAAGTAATTGCATGTGGGTAAAATCTTCTAAGAACTCTTAATATGTGGAACACGTGGGTGAAAATGCTCTGCTTACCAAAGGGACAACAGCATTAACTCCTGAATCTTTAACAGCACTGACAGAAAAGTAATTGCTGGCAATTTTAATCAATCCAGGATGATTTGAACTCAGTATCTTTGAAATATGAAGCTGACATTTCATTCATTATGTGATACTTAAGTTAACATCCATAGCAATTAAAAAAAATACCATTCTGGCTACCTGAAACTTATTAAATACCTGTGATTAAGAGGAAAAAAAGCCTTCAAAATAGAAGTTAGAGTTTGCATTGCTCAGATTTCTTAACTCATGCTATATTTTGCAACCACAGGTACAAAATATAATAGAAAATAAAGAGTGAGAGGAGTCCAGTCCTAGGAAGAAATATCCACAGAGATATACAGGTTCCATTGAAAGTCTGCTGAGTTCTCCAGGCACAGCCATCTTTCCATGTCTTTAACAGGACTGAAGCCTTAGTTCATTTCTTTTATCCTTGCTCTCAAAAAAAGGGTATGCAGGAGTTTATCACAACCTGACAGAACAAAGCTCTCAAGCATCATTTCATGCTTTCAACTGCCTTTTTTCCCAGCACCCTGAGGTACCACACTTATTTTAGAGCTGTGTCCTAAACAGGTGGAAAAATGGGGAAGTTTGGCTGAGGTCACACAGCAATAGGTGGCAAAGAGGTTACTGTCACCACATTTCTGAACCAGAAGGTTTATATGATCACACCATGGGATCACCACAAAGCACAGATTTCCTATACTTATTATCCCTCTTAATATCACTACTAGAAGTGGCAGAGAATGAAATCTTGGGGTTGAAAAAACAAAAATTCTAAGCAGATCCTTAGCAGGGACACCTCCCTCTATCCCAGGTTGCTCAGAGCCCTGTCCAACCTGGCCTTAAACAGTTCCAGGGATGGGGCAGCCACAGCTTCTCTGGGCAACCTGTGCCAGGGCCTCCCCACCCTCACAGGGAAGATTTTCTTCCTCATATCCAATCTAAACTTGCTCTATCAGTGTGAAGCCATTGCCCCCTGTCCTGTCACAAGATGGTTTTGTAAAAGAAGTGATTTGAACTTTCCAGGTACAACTTTGGCTGAGCCCTACAATGCTGTAGCACATATTTGAGACAGGACTGACATTTTAATAAATACACTCCATTTATCTTTGAGGAAAAGTACTCAACTGGAAGGAAAAAAAGAAAAAAACCCTGATGACTGCATTTGTTTAATTTTAAAAAGAGACAGCTGTACTTCTTGTTCAGTGAAGTCCTGCTCATGATTCTCCAGCCAGAAACACCAAAATCCACAGCACTATTCAAAGCAAGTCTGCCAATTTAATTATTTGCCACAGAAAATTACAGGGAGGAGGGCAGAAGGTTTCTTTTGGTAAGAAATCCAAGCTTCATGTCTCTCTAGAATGAAATATTCACTTTCTAGGAAACAAACATGTCATTCTAAGCAGAGGAGATGCATTCTAGGCTCCAGGGGTAAAAGAAATCACAACAAATGCAATAAAAATCCTCATGGGGGCTGGAAGTGGGAGAGCAGCACTTCTGAAGGAAGAGGACAAGTGTATTTGTGACTGCACTATCTGTGACCACATTCCTTTGGAAGATTTTTTTATTTTTTGTGTTTGAATGGCAAACTACCAGTAAAAGCCAATTAAAAATAAATTCCATAGTTACACTCAATTTGCTTAACCATCAGCTAAAATGATTGACTCACTTTTTTAGGATACACCTGCTTTTCCCCTCACTATTACAATGATTTTTGAGACTATTCACTATACTCATACACATTCAAAACAGACCTTTGGCTGGATTCATCAACCATCTCATCACACACAATCTTTAGAAGTATCAACAACTCTCTTTTTACTTTTTTTCAGTTGTCCAAATTATGAAGAGGAATCACAATGACCAAACAATGTTTATATGAGGCCATTCTGCTTTTCACAGAATGCACAGAAAACTTAGCAGAGAATGGGCTGTCAAATGCACATTTTTAAAAGACACAAGGATGAACCTTGGAAAAGCTCATCTTTCCTGGCAAAAATATTTTTAAAACAAGACTCATGGTTCTCTATTTAAACTGTGTGCTGAGGTGCATTTTTGTTTTTGTGAGGGCTTTGCTTCTCATGATGAAACAATCACTTCTCTTATTTCTATTAAAAAGCCAAATCTTATTCATCACTTGCAAAGAGTTTGAGTTAAAAAGAAAATAAAGCAGACCTAGATGAAACTCAAAAAAGGTAGTATCAAGTGTTCTTTCAGATCCCAGTGAGAGATGATTTCACTCTCTGGAAACTTGTAACTGAATAGTTTTATGTCTGTCTTGAACAGAATTCCAGGGACCCGCCCTCCTTCTAAGTTACAGATACAGACAATTTTAGTATCCAAAGTTATATCCAACTGATATTATTCTCTTTTGCATTCAATAAATTACATACACATTTTCTAAAATAAGCTTTGTTGGGGCACCAAACGAGACAACTCTCCTTTTTTTTTTTTTGTTGTTTTGTTTTAAAGAATGAAGGGGCATTTGAGGCTGTGATTTAACTTCAATCCAAACAGAAATAAAAAAATTAAAAAACAAACAAACAAACAAAAACTCCAAAAAACACACACACAAAAAAAAAACCACAAACCCTAAAATTCTTACTTTGGGTAGTAATTTCCTGTTCTGTAGTGATCAAGCAATGGGCAGCAGGGGAAAGGGAAGGAGTTCACAGTACAAGAACAGGTAACAGAAATGTTATTTATCATGAGTACAGCCCCAGAGAGAGACTTTTTACTGGAAGAGCTCCAATTTCTAAGGAATCAAGAAGCATTAGCCAGGCAAATTTTAGTGACAGAATGCCATGGCCGAGGATTAGACACTGGATATGGAACAGAACCTCTTACAAAGGCTCATAGCCCAGTATAACTTGATTTTTTTTATGCTAAAATAGCCCTAGAAGTTGAAAAAATAAAACAAAACAAAAAAAAAAAGAAGCTTTTTTTATCCTGAAGTTGTTAGTGAATTTTCATGACATGTGGGAAGAGTTGGAAAGTGTATAGATGGAAATATTTTTGTGGCTTTTTATCACAGCAGGAGATCAGGAGACAGGACCCTGCATTTGATCAAGTGACAGCAGCAAAAGCACTTTTTAAAATACAAGAAATTCCATTTAAGGACAACACACTTTGACTGCCAGGGTGAGTGAACACAGTCAGGTCTCCACACTTGTGCACGTTCACAACTCAGCTGCCCCTGGTCCTGAGCAACCTGCTCTGCCTGGCCCTCCTCTGAGCAGCAGAGTTGGATACTGGCCAAAGGTGCCTTCTAACCACAGCTCCATACTAATTCTGATTTTCCTCTTTTTGAAATACTGCACAAAGCTTTATTTTTCACATGTCTAGAATAGGGGCAGCTTCATTTGTCCATGAGAAGCTTCTTAATTATGGATGTATTAATCCATATCTTTGGCTTGTGCTTTCCTCAGTGGACATGGCAGTAAAATAAGCCAGTTTGCAGATACTCCAGACACTGCACTTCAAGAAAATAATATATGTCTTGCCATTCACATTTCAGGCTCAGTGAAGAAGACTGTGTTTTCTACGTTGTACACTTTAAGTCAAGGACCTAGTAATAAACTGGAAGGCACAACAAAACAAAAAGAGTATCTCACAAACTTTACAGACAGACAAAATAATCCTGAGTGCAGCCAAGTTATGTGACTGCTGAAGGAGCCAAACTGCAAAGTGGAAAATCCCATCAGAGCCAAGCAAGGAGGAAGCCAGCTAAGACTGGCTACTTTCCACCACCAAATGTCAGGTGAGAGTTAGAGGGATCCGTTTTCATAGATTCCCATTCAAACTGAAGTGACAATTACTCCTGGTAAACTGGGACCTACAGCCAAATCACAGGGGCAGCCAGATGGTTCTGTCCCGATGAATGGCCTGACAGGAGGGCTGGGAAAGCCCTCCCTGCCAAAGACACACAGGTGTAATTTATATGGTGCCTGATACTGTCCTAGCTGTCCCAGCAAGAGGGGAATTGTTTTCTAGAGAGGGTATTTGTCTTGGGAAGGAATTTCCAAAGGATTATCTTGATTTGGCTCTGGTTGTAGCTGAAATTTATCTCAGCATGGAAGCAGAGTCGCCTGTCCCAGACAAACTGATGACATGTTACAGAAAAGGAAGTCTGCAGAGCTGACAAAACCTGTGTGCGTTTCCAAGGCTGAGGAAGTCTTTATAGAGTTCAGGCTAATAACTGAGGCTATAGAAGAAAACCCAAGGAGAAATTACACAGGAGAACATTAAATTACTGTCTAGAACTGGGAGTCTGACATTTCTGTGGGAGAAAGCAAAGTAAACAGAATGAAAGGGATATTGAAAACAAAGTGAAGAACAAAAGTATCACAACCACTTCATTATTTCTAAACATGTATCACTAAATCATGACTAGAAAATGATCATGCTAGCAGAATTGTTTCTCAAAAATCCTGCAGGCAGAAAAAGAGATAAGGAAGCAATTGATGAGCCAACTACCATTAAACAAAAAGCTGCAATTAAACCAGTAAATAAACATTTAACAGTTTAACATCAACTACAAAATTTGAAGAGACAAACTGACTTTCTACAATTTTTAAAATGAAGCTTTAAAAGTTATTTGGTGCATACAGATAAACACATGCTTGCATTTTTTCAATCCTCTTAAAGTATAAAACAAATAAATACCAGTCTTCCACTCCATCAGATGCAAGGAGATGAAAATTGTGTTTAGAAGTTTAACATTTAAATAAATAAACATCAATTTCAGAGAAATTGACTTTATGCTTACAGGGAGAATACCTTGCTGATATTCAGAGGTCTAACTTTCTATTAGAAAATCATTATTTTCAAATTGAGTCAGACTGCTAATACAATCTTGCAAAACTGCTGGCATACTGAAAAATGCAGACGCTCATGTTTAAACTATTAATTTTAAGTAAAACATAGGTTTTAATGCCTAAATCTAAATAGTATGCAAAGCCAATTATAACATTTTAGTGAAGAATAAGTATCAGCATAGGAAATACTGATGGGATGAGGCTGAGGCTTATTCAGGATGCCCTTAATCACTGAGAAATATCTTACAAGGCTTTCCTGTGGAGGAGCCTGAAAGATTTTATTTTTCTCTTCTAGACTGTTCAGCAAAGGGCTAACTGTGTAAAGACTTTAAAGTTACTCCTTCATGAACAGTGAGTTATGTGGCATGCAGGAGTCAGAGGAGACCCTGAAGGATCTATTTCAGTGATCTATACTATTCCCAATATAGCTAATGATACTTACAGTGGATATAATTTCAATGAACATCATTAGCCAACCAATTATATTGCATTGCTTTTATGTTTTCTTTGGTACTCAGAATACTGACAGTTTAGAACCTTCCTTAGTCCGGGCTGTATTTACAACAACCAATGGCAGCACAATTATTATTACTTAGAGAGTAATTTTTTACTGAAGGAAAGGTTATAGATTTCAAAATGTTTCTTTTCTGTCTTTTCAGTATCTCTCTGGCAGGTGAAAAATCCAAGGCTACAAGTTTACACTGCAAGATTATCCCACTGTGCATTGCGTTTGCTGCCCTGCTGGTACCCAGTGCTTGCCCACCTCCCCTGGGTTTAGCTTCACCCCACTTCCCATCTGGCAGTACTCACCAATAGCCTGAGCAAGGGCTATTACAACTTCCTGGCATGTTGTGACTTCGGTGACCCCACACACAATTCTCTGCACTCCATCCACCCATACTTTGAGCTCCATGGTTCACCAGATCATCCAAGAGCCATGAATGCAAATCAGTCAAGTCATTCTTGCAGCTGCAGCAAAGACAATGCAGCTGATTTCTCGCAGCAGCTGGAATAGAGAAAAATCCTGGTGTTTAGAGCAAAGAATCGCCAGTTTGAAAAGTTGACAATTTCACCTTGACATCTATCAGGTAGGAGAACCAACACAACCTCTTTCTTTCAAAACAACAACAGGAACCACACATTCACGCATTTTGGGGGCAGAGTGGCTGGAAAGTGCCCAGCAGAAAAGGATGGGGGTGCTGGTCAATAGCAGCTGAATATGAGCCAGCTGTGCCCAGATGGGCAAGAAGGTCAGTGGCACCTGGGCTGGGCCAACAGTGGTGTGGCCAGCAGAGTCAGGGCAGTGACTGTCCCCCTGTCATGGGCACTGGTAAGGCCACACCTCAAATCTGTGTCCAGTTCTGGGCTTCTCACTTCAGGAAGGACATGGAGGGGCTGGAGCCCGTCCAGGGAAGGGAACAGAGCTGAGGAAGGGGCTGGACTACAAGTCTGATGAAGAGCAGCTAAGGGAGCTGGGAAAGGGGCTCAGACTGGAGAAAAGGAGGCTCAGGGGGAACCTTGTGGCTCTCTACAATGCCCTGATGGGAGGGGAGAGCCAGAGGTAAGTTGGGCTCTGCCCCCAGGGAACAGGGTAGGCTCAGGTTGGCTATCTGGAGGAATATGAAAGGTTTGTCAAGCACTGGAAGGGGCTGCCCAGGGAGGTTTGTAGTCCCTACCATTGGTGGTGGCCAAGAAAGGACTGGATGTGGCACTCAGCGCTCTGGGCTGGGTGACAGGGTGGGGATTGGGCACAGGTTGGACTTGGTGTTCTTGTCCAATCTCAATAATTCTATGATTCCATTCTAGGATCCAATGCTTTAACAATGTCTGCCTCTTCTGCAGACTTACCCAAAGTTTCATTACAGTTTATTTCCTAACATTTTATGAGTTGCTACAAAAAGAACACCCAGAGAAATAGCACTACCTTCAGAATAAACTCATAACAGTTTCCAGTAACAGGTGCCCCTATGCCTTTATATGCTGCCTGAATGTTTCCAGGGACTAGTAAGGATGCTTTCAGTGTTTGTTCAATAATGTCTAGCAGGTAGAGCTGCAGAAAAACAATGGGGAAACATTTTTTATTACAGCCATCCATGAGGGTTCAACTTTTGTCTCTCTACAGAAGCAGCTGAAGGTTCCTATTCCCAACAAACCTATGCATTTTGTAGCAGAACCCAGAGAGCAAAGCGAGCAGATTGCTTCTCTCTCCCTCTAAAACAAGGGGATGCATCAGGGAAAGTGTTGTAGGTTTAACCCCCTGCCAGCACTGTGCTGGCTCTGTGAGGAACCAATGTTATCTGATGTCTTCTCCTAGGTTTTTTCCTCTGCAATAATACTACACAAAAAATTTCATAGCAAACCCACTAAAAACTGTTGTCTTCAGAAGACAGTGTTCCCTCAAAAATGAAACAAAAACCAAATCACCAATAATGATGATTAAGTCCTAAAAAACCCCAGAAACTAACAAGAAAGCAAGCACCCAAGAACAACCTACAAACCAACCAACAACAAAAAAACCAACATCAAATAAAGAAAACCTAATGAGACAGCTGGGCTGCTTAAGAAGATAGAGGGAAAATAAATGGTGATAACATGATAAAAGAAGCTCAAGTACTCAGGTAATCCCACATGGATAAAGTGATAAAACTAAAGACAATATTTTTTAAGAATTAAGTGCCAGGAATATGGATAACACAGAGACGGAGTAAAAGAAATCTGAAAATTAGGGTAGATTAGTGAAGACAGGCAGGGTGGAGTTACATGAGAAACATGGAATCTGATGATGATGATGATGATGGACTGAACAGAACTGCACCGCATGGAGGCAGAAATGGTGCAGAGAACACTACACAAATACCTAGTGCTGTTCACATTTACAGTCTAACCAGAGCTGCTTTCTCCTGGGGATGTGAACATCTCTTCCTGTATCTAAAAGATGCACCACTGCAGCCCCAAGCTAGAGGGGAGAAGTGTCTTCCCATCTACAACCAAAGAGTTCACCCAGCAGATGACAAATGCTGACATGTGATGCAGAGGACACCTGGAAGATCTTCACCTGACAGGCCGGTGCAGCAACAGCCTCAGAGCCTGTTAGAGCCACACCACACCAACAGGATGAGCTTTAGCAGAAAAGCACCAAGCAGTAAAGTCAGGCCAGCCAACACACCCAAAATCCTGCCCAAACCTACCTGTTCAGAAGTATATGCAAAATTTGTAAGTAAAACCAGATCTCAAATGGACTTGCACACTCAATAGAAAAGTGATCACTTTTAAGAATATCAACTATATAGAGAAATAGTCTTTTGAGACATCAACAAGAACCTGAAAACCCAAAGAGGTTTTGATAAACATTTTCCCACATAAAGCTAGATAATTCAAAGAAAACTTTTACCTGCACAAACATTAACCATGTACAAACACAGAAACACTTCACTCAGGTTAACACCATTTTAATGTACCAATAAGCTAAGCAGAAGAAAATCTTTTACCAGCCTGCAACATAGCAGTGACTGAGAAAACACCTCGCAGGTCTCATCAGTGACCTCTGCTATTTATTCTTGGACCAGTTGTCTTCACAAATAAGCAAACCTCACATTCCAAGCCCAGCTGTAAGGAACTTTATTAATTAACTTAATAACTTGCTGAGGGTTGAACAGTTCAGATTTCCTGGCACTGACCAAGCCATCTCTCCATGTGACAACGCACACGTCAGCAAAGCATCCGACAGCTCTAATTGTTTTTCTGTCTGACAGCATCCAAAGTATTATCTCAATTTAGCAAACCAGCAATTGCATTTTTCCCCCAGTCAGCACACAATGTACAGTCTTGTGCTCAGTGCAGATCAGCTTTGGTCATTTGTTTTCCTACAGTCCATCTTTAAAAAAAGCAAAGACTAAAGAGAAGCATCATATAATAAAAGGAAGTATTTGCTGACACTTCTAAGTTTGAAGAAAGCATTCACCAAAGCTGCAAATGATCTGTACAAAGTGCCTTTTAATCAGTTCAAGCTCAGGGGAAACATTCTCATTCATTCTTTACAGGACAAATAGTTTTAATAGACCAAATAAGAAAAAGAATTTGTGGTACATGCATCCCTCAGACCAACAGGCAGGGCTGAATTAAAGGAGTGTGTTAATAAAAGGGCTGTCTAGGCGGAATCCCTATCCCTGGACATGTTCACAGAACAATTGGATGTGGCACTCAGTGCTCTGGTTTAGTTGACAAGGTGGGGATCAGTCACAGGTGGGACTCAATGATCTTGGAGGTCTTTTCCTCTATGGATTCTGGGATTCCATGTGCCCCACAAGAGCTCATAGAATTCCCCTTTGGGGACTTGCCATTAGGAACATATACTCACATCAGAAATGGAAGATCCCTGTGCTGAAATCACTGTGTCTCATTAGAGTTTCTAAGCAAAGCTCATTGCAAGTAACTAAAAAAAAAAAAAAAAACAGATCTAGGACCAGTTTGGTTTCTAGGACTGTGCAATAGAAGTTCACAGAGAGGTCTGAAAATCAGAAAATTTTCTGGCCACGTGCTTATCTCTGCTTCCCAAATATAACTTTGCACTCTTTTATTAGTCTTTGGTTTTCCTTCATAGGTATTTTGTTCTTTATTTGCTGTTACGTTAACTTTCATACCAGTAAAAGCTGATTTGCCTTGCCACTGATGGTTATCTGACAGCTCCACATATATTTTTTGACCTGAAATCTGTACCCAGAATACACATTGTGCTTTTATGTTAGAGGAGGTAAAATAAGCCTTACCTCTAACACTGTGCAAATTTCTTTCTGAAGCCAATGGAAGGGCTGGGGGGAGGAGAGAGGAATCTCACTTCAGATTTCTCAATCCCATAAGTTCAGAACCAGTTCGCCTTATACATATTAATTTCAGCAATGACTGGGAATAGGAATGCAAAACTAATTTACTGAGAGGCACACAAGCCAAAGCACGCCTGTGATCACAGCTTTTCCCCAGTTTGTCAGCCATCAGCTCCACAGCCACACATAGCTGTGCTTGGAATCAAGCACTGGAAATCTGGCATTCCACAGCTACTTCCTTCCCCCACTTCGCTATTACCTTGCCTGAAGCTTTCTCAATTACCTTGTTTACCATGCATTAAGCATTTTCCCTAAATTCCCCTTTTATCCTAATTACCTGATGGTATCTTACTCCTTCAGGTATTTGTTCAGTTTTTTAAGCATAAAGAAAATCCAGCATATATATACATATACACATACAAATCTATATATAGCATGTATATATATGCTACTATTTAGCTACCTCTCCATTACTTGTTTACAAAATATAGAAGAGGCTGAAGCTTCACGAAAGACAAGCAGGTCAGACTAAGTGCAAAGGACTTTTCTAGCATTTGAAAAGAAACAATATTCCAAGCAGATGTTTGCAAGACATCTTGTTGTAAGCATTATGTCACAAGAAAACCTGAGAGCTAAAATCAAGATGCCAATTTCACCTCATTTCTACTTTTTACAAGGTTCACACTGCCTGAAAGCATCATGCACCTCAAATCAGGGCTAAAATCCTGCTGCAGCAGAATTTTGACCAACCAGTTCAGTGACTTTCTGCAGCTCCAGCAAGTCACCAGCATGTTGTTTAGTACACTTGAAAGTCAGGGTGCTTTCATTTGTAATTAGCAATAACCAAACATAATTTGGAGTTTGGCATTTACCCTTTATTTTCCATTCCCTGTGCACTATGGCCAAGTTGTGATCTTTGTTTTTTCCCTGCTATGACACCAGGTAGGGCCCAGGACAAACAGCTCGTTCCACCCATGCTGTAAACCATATAATAAGAATTACTCAGTGCTAATAAGTCTTGATTGGAAAATACCAAACAAACAAGCACAAAGAAGCCAGTCCATCTACCCAGAAAGTTTATAAACCATCCAGGAGACCATGAACAGGGATGCATTTGGAAGGTCTCCCCCCAACAGAAGAATGCTGGTATGGAGCCAAGTAAGATTTTCCAGATGAAGTTAACTGCAAATACAGAATTGACTACTGGAAATAAGCTCCCTAGTATTTACCAAAAAGCCTTCTCCTTTAGACTGATGAAGAAAAAATATCCTACAAGATATGGAGCCTCCCATCAGTAAATGGGCAAAAATATTGTCATGTCATGTTCAAGTAAAAAATATCAAGTGGAAGTCTTCTGCAGGCAAAACTTTTACTGAAAGGAACAGGTTGTGGGTTTGAAATCAGCCCATGACTTTCTTTGAAAAGAAGAGTGTTTACAGAGTTTTTTTGCAGGACTAACCCTCATGGAAGTTATTCTTTTGCTATTCCAGAAGAATGCTCTGAGATAATAAGCACTGCTTGAAACAAATAAACCAGAGGTCCCACAGCCGTGACTATGACAGTGTTGACAACAAGATTGAGAGAGACTTTTGGACCAAGAATTTTCCTCCATGAGACTGGCCAAAAGATATTCTGACATCTGTGTCAAACAGGCCAAAATCCTGATGCCACAAGCGATATCTAAATGCACACACCCTCATCTGTGAGAGGACAGCACAGCACCAACACAGGAGTTTGTACAAGCATTGACGTCCAGGCAGTTTGGTTATGTGTTTCTGCTAACAAAGGCTGCATGAAATCGTGCCTCTGGACAACCCAAAATCCCCCAAGTCAGTTTCCCAGACAAATTACCAGTTGACTTCTATCCAGGAACCCTCAGCTGCCTAGAACATGAACTGCTGCTTGCACTGCAATTTCTCCTGCTGCAATACAGCTAACAATTTGGTGGGAAAAAATGAGGGAAAGAAACATTGTTCTGAAGCACATAATGCTACAACTGGTATTTTGCCTAATTACAGAACATTTCTGACCTCTCCCTGAGCTACAATCTCTCCTTGAGCTGCAATCTTTACAGTACAGAAAAAACAAATTGTCTCTTCTCTTTGTAATGGTGAGAATTATCTAGGAGGAATTAACTTGTTTTCTTTTGGGGGTGGAGAAGTGAGAGGAGGAGGTAAAGCCACACTTCTTGTCAGCTCTTACAAAGATACACTTTGTTAATGGCAACTATTCAGTTATTACCTTAAATAATTTTTCCACCTTTTAAATTTTATTTTTGTCTTCAGTATTTTAATTCTAAGACCTATCTCTGACTTCAGCAAGTGTGTTAAGCCTTTAGGACATGTTCCTGCACAGTGTTTTAATCTAAATCACATGTGACAGTCTGAAGAAACCATAGACACTACTTAGTAAAGATTTAACTGCAGCACAGCACAAAACATTCATCCAACCTGGGATACAAGTGATGACATAGCTACAAACCATCACGATTATGAACTGTGTCTAAAATTCTCATGGCCTTCCTAGAAATGTGGGTTCCAGCCAGCTGTCACAAACACAGATTGATGGCTGGAGTGATCGTGCTCCCATCACAGTCTGTAACACTTTGTATCTCTGGAGCTACCAGGCTGGACCCAACTGTGCTGCAAAATATTTTCAAATCCCCACAAAATATTGGAAAGAAACAAGCCAGCAGGTAAGCCAAGGAAACAGATGGCTTACTAAAGTTGCTTTGTATTTGGTCACTTCTGAGAATGTAACCTTGCCTTTTTAACAGTAAGTTTCACACTCTTGCACTTGAATTACAACAACTCGGAAATTAATACTCTCCCTAAGATTAGATATAAAAAGCATCTGAACTCCACATGGACTTGTGGCACAAAAACCCAAGGGTGTTTTGGAAATGGTGACAGCACTCAACTTAGAGTTTCAAGGATCCTTGCTTCTATTAGATTCCAGTCAGAGTGCTTCTAAAGCAGAAATGGAAATATTTAAAACTTAAGAGCATTATAGTTAGGATATGTACCAGCAAGTCAAAACAATATCTGATGCATCACTTCTTACAGCTCTTGAGATAGGATTTACTGTGATACAAGTGTGAATTCAGTTCAAGTGATCTTACTCACTAAATCCCAACCCTGAATCTCTTTCAGGATTAGGACTGAAGTATCACCTTCCTTTTACAGACAGCACTCCTTTTCCTCATTCTCTAGTTTAGCTAATAACAAACAAAATTGTCAGTATGAAACATCACAATCCTAGAGAAGCAGGATTGAGTGGATTCATCCTAGAAAGCTCACTGGTGGACACTGTTCTAGGAAGGGCTGGATCATGGAATTACACAATGGTCTGAGTTCAAAGGGACCTTAAAGACAATCCAGTTCCAGTTCCAACTCCTGCCATGGGCAGGGACACCTTTTACTATCCCAGGTGCTCTGAGCACCATTCAGTCTAGTCTTGGACACTTCCAGGCATGGAGCAGCCACAGCTTCTCTGGGCAACCACGGCCTCATAGGGAAGAATTTCTTCCTCATATCCAATCAAAACCTGCTCTCTGTCAGTGTGAAGTCATTCCCGCTTTTCCTGTCACTCCAGGCTCTTGTAAAGGGGATCTCCATCTTTCTGTAGGTTTCCTTCAGGCACTGGATGGCCACAGTGAGGTCACCCCAAAGCCTTCTCCTCTCCAGGCTGAACAATCCCAGTTCCCTCAGCCTTTCCCCCCCGCAGAGCTGCTCCATCCCTCTGCTCCCCTTGGTGTCCCTTGTGTGGACTGGCTCCAGTAGGATAGCTGGTGGCAGCACAGCAGAGGTTCAGACAGCAGCTGGGACAGATTTATTCTGTGGCAGAGGAATATCCTTTTCCAGATATGTTAGCCAAGGAGCCTGCACTGCATATAAATGCTGTGACAAACAGCTCAAAAAAAAGACATGTGCATTAAATAAACATCTCCTGATTCATCCTCTCAGTTAACAGACAGACATTTACTGCACTGTAATGTCTTCCAAAGCTGTGTATTTGTTCCTCATTAGCAGTAAATATATAGTGCATTTGAGAAAACAGCTTTATTGCACACCACTTTATTAATAAACAGCAGCATTAGGTGGAAGTCACATCTGTACCTCTCTAATATGGTCTAAATAGTGTGTGGGAGTGAAAGAAAACAATGAGCAGAGAAATAAGCAAGCAGGTTCTCTGCAAGGGAAATATTTATACAAAAGCTACAATACACACACAGACACTTCAAAGTTGCCTTAGACCTGGAGATGCCCTGGCTTCAAAGGAGACAAAATAGGTCATTCTCCAAACTGGTTCCAAGGAAGACACAGCTCCACCCCTTCAACTTTTCCCCTCTCCCCTCACAGCTTGTCCACAAACACCCACACCCAGCTGAGGGACTGAAGACATTAGTGTATAATTGCCAATATTTACACTAATGAGGCAATGAGCTCATCTGCTCCCTTTTGGCAAGACCTGCATTAACTCTTGGTTTTGTAGGGCTGAAGTTCTTTACACTTCACTCAAGCCCACGTGCAGCATTTGCTTTGTCATTTGACTATAGCCACCCTCAATCTCAGCTGTCAGAGAGGTGTTCTCTGCACTTGAAACGTGAGCTAAGGGCAAGTTCCAGAAAAAATCCAAACATACAAGAAACCTGTTACACTTCCCACATTTCAGGATAAGGACCAAAACACAACATCATCTTCCTCTATATTGTGGTGAACTTTGCATACAAATGAGCCCATTCCTCCCCTTCCAAGTTTGCACTGAAGAATGCAGGAAATAAAATTCATACTGCAACTGAAATCTACTTAAATTTGAATTAATAGAAGTCTTAAAAGTCAGTTAAGCATAGGGTTTAAAGCCATGGTATGACACAACTACCGAAATCTTGCTGTAATGAAATGCAATTTCTGAAACAGAAACAAGGTGAGGCACTTTCAATTTAAGCAACATAACTGTTCCAAGAAATTATAATCTCAAAGCTTTACTCAGTGAGCAGCTACATTATTCATTAAACATTACCTAAGAAATTTCAAGTTGCTCTCCTGGCAACCTAGAAAAATCTGCAAGACAGACCAGAACTTATTACTATGAGGAGTCTTTAAACAGTTAAGCAAGATAAATGAGTGGGGGGAACCCATCACTTTCTAGAATTTACACTTAGCTGTGCTTACTTCTATATTTCCCCAGGCACAAAGTAACTTCTTTGCTTCTTCTATTCTCTATTTATAGGACTCAGCTGGATCACTTAAGCATTTCCCCTCTCTTGACAATTGTGAGCTTGGCTAATTTTATTAGAGCAAAATCTGAGGTAATCATAACACACAGCAATAGCTTACGGGCTGAAATACTCTAAGCGTATTACTTAATTCATGGAATCATGGAACATGTTGGGATGGGAAAAGTCCATCTCATTCCCATCCCCCTGCCATGAGCAGGGACACCTTCCACTATCCCAGGCTGCTCCAAGCCCCTTCCAGTCTGGCCTTGGATACTTTCAGGGATGGAGCAGCCACAGCTTCTCTGGGCAACCAGGGTCTCACCAAGAACAATTTCTTTTAAATATCTCACCTACCTTCCCCCTCTTTCAGTTTGAAATTCCCATAGTTTTCAATCTGAATTCCCATAGCTCTGTGGCATTGCCATAGGCATCTCCAAGAGAAGCCTACATCACTTTGGCCAACTGACCACACTGCACAGAATGGACATGGAATCAAATTCCACTTCAGGAGGTGAGGATGCTTAGGTTCTCTATTCAGCTGATAATTTTAGGGAAACTGTTACAAACCTTGTACTTTCTAAACCAGTAATTGTCTATAAGTTTTGCTGAAACTCACCTAAACTCCAAAACTCACTGGGAGGAGCAAGAAGTGCAGATATGAACATCATAATAAATACACTTCCCCTTGGAAGTCTAATAAAGGTCACTTATTGCGTTCTTAGAAAGACCCAGCAAAGAGCTCTTCAGGAAAACTATGATTTTCTGCCAAAAAACTGACAGCAATTAACAGAAGTCAGCCAGCAATGCCAATGGAAAATAGATGGTAGGTCAAATTCAATGTGGCAATGGGGAAAATATTTTCTTTTTCCTGCTCCTGTCTTCCTTCTCCATGGCAACAATTTTTAAACCAGCACAACTTGCCATGTATTTATTTACTTCTGTATTTTCAGGCAGCATCTACATTTTGCACTTTCTGAGATGGACTCTTTCACTGCTGGCCATGTAGTCACAAGCTTTCATCTCAACTCCTAATGGCTACATTCTCCTCCTTCTCACTGCACCCTCAGCAACCCCATTGTGTCCACTTGCCCAGCACAAGGGTGTCAGGACAGATTTCTGGAGTCAGCAGAATGCAGGCACGGCAAAGCAGCCCTCCCCTTACTTCACTTGATCAACTTATTTTCCCTCAGGAAGTCATTCTACCCTGATCTCTGCCCTTCTTATTCACTTCTTGCTCCATTTACCCAGTGAATTCTTTAGGGCTCACTCACCAGTCACCTCACACACACACAGAAGTGCAACTCCACCAGGTTACTGGGTAAATCTCTTTATCCTCCTTTATGGTACCCCTTAACCCATTCCTGCAGAGTACCTACTAAAACATAATGGATCAGCAGGGGAAACCCTACTGCTTTTCGGGCCAGTTGAGCTTACTCTATTGACCTCCACACCCTGGGCAGGGTGCACTTTCTCTTTGGGGGTTCTGCTGCCTTTCAGAGAGGCCAAGACAAGCACAGTTCTGCTTTAAAGAGTTCCTGCAAAGCACCCAGATATGGGCAATGTAATCAAGACCTTCTAGAAGTACACTCATCCGTCCAGAAGGAATTGTACCATCATTCCTCCTATCATGGGGGATCTTCACCATTTTTTCTGAACTTACAAAATGCCTGGGATGCCAGGCACTGGTACTGAAGAACACAGAATTATTAACATTGGAAAAGATCTCCAGGATCATCGAGTCCAACCTTTGACCAATCACCACCTCGTCAATTAGGTGCCACATCCAGTTTTTTCTTAAAGATCTCCAGAGATGGTGACTCTGCCACCTCCCTGGGCAGCCCCTTCTAGTGCCTGACCACATCTTCCATGAAGAAATTCTTCCTGAAGTCTTCCTGACATAGAGCCTAAGTTAAACAAAACAGCACCTCAGCACGGCTGCATGAATTGCTGTGATGAGTTCTCTGCTTATGAAGGACAAAGCCCAGCTTGCATTTCTCTTTAGAAACAGAAAACAAAAGAACAACACCAAAACCAAGAGATCTGATTAGGACATTTTTCGTTTCCCCTGGTTCTTCTTACTTAAAAGCACCCCAGTATATGTGTATTCTGTGTCTTCACAGAAACAGAGGAGAGGCTGTGCAGTCTGGAGAGCCACTGGCAGCAGTGACTAAGTTACTAGGCAGGGTTAAGGATTTAAAACTGTGTGAGGGAGCTCAACAAAAAGAGCCTGGCCAGTTTTCTTTTCAATAAAAAGTGGTTCCTGTTATTTCTAATCTTTATTGACATGCAGCTATGGAAGTGTACAATACCAGGTAACATCAGGAGGCCAGAATGGCTTAATAAGCACAATTACCTAGCAAACCTAAATCCTGGAAAGAACTCATGGGGAAGTGCCCACAGAAAGTTTGTGCTAATCATAAGATAATAAGCAAATAAACACCTAAAACTGTGCAAAATTGATGATGTGCTTTAAATCATAAGAACATCCAAAACATAGCATTTAAATTAAAATCCATCTGCATGAGCTTCCTCAGACCTAGGAAAGGTTATATGAAAGAAATCTTTTATTATTCCTTATAAAATTCTTATTTATAGAAGTACAAAGTCAAGCCTACCAGGTGAGGTAAGCCAGGCATTCACATTTCTCTTCTTTAGTTGTGAATGACCTGAATATTAACTTGCAAGTATCTGGAAGATTTTTGCATTTGACAAGTGAAATGCATTTGACTTAATTTAACCACTATTTTTTATTTCTCAGTCCAAGATATCAAATACTAAAGCATGTTTCCTTAACAACTACAATTCAAAATGTTAGCCTTTATTTCTTTAAAGCCCAGAAATTCTCAACTGTCCTTTGTAGGAAGCAGTCTGCAGAACTGCCAAACCTACATAGAACAAAGAGAAGAGATTGTATCAGAAGGACATGCCTTCAAAAAGCTGAGTTTCTTTCCTGCCAGAGAGAGAAATTACTAATGTGCATCGTAATTAGTGCAAAAAACAATACTATCTTTGCAGTTGCAGACTGGGAAAAACTACAGTTTGATGTTCACACTGCAGTAAATAAAGTGGAAACACTTCTGGGTTGGGTAATAAGCACATTTTTCCTCTCAAATGTTTAATGACAGTAAATCATTAAACACCCATGAGGTGAGGTCTTCCCCATTTTGCTACTACAAAGATTAGAATATTGCAGACTTCCCTAGTGATTGATAAATTAATAAAACCCAAACTAAGTAATTTTAACTTTAGAGTCCATAGGAATTGCACAATTTGGTTTTTTTTCCCACTGTTCTACAGCAAGTGAGAGGATGCAAACCTTGCCAAAGCTTGATAAATTAATAAAAAAAAAAAAAAAAGGAGGAAATGGTTTGCCTGCAACCCCCAGAGCTTGGATGCAGCAACCCATGTCTCAAGAACCAAATATTTATGAAGTAGAAAAGCCAGGGGCTACTGTCTCTTCATGCAAGTGGCATTTCCACACACCAGCCCCCCTGCCATTTATTATCAATACTTCTGTCCTTTCCAGACATCCTGTCTCCACTTACATTCCATTTTCAGTTTGCCCTCAGCTGGCAAGCACAAGATGAATCCCAGCTCTGAAAAACCACTGGAAGAATTTTTTTCCCAACTATCAGACTACCGTATTTCTTCAGAAACATTTTAAAAGTATTCAACCTGAAATGCATTTCAAATACTTGAAGTACTGATGTTTCAAATGCAAAGGAACCATTCAAATGTGGATATAAGATCCAAAGTTTTATGTAAGGACAGATTTACACAGGACTGTAAAGTAAAGAAAAAGAAGCCTTAAATGAGAAAGCAAGAAGCTGCACATAATAAAAATGTGACCAAGTGAGGAAGAAGAAAGAAATGGATGCACATGGCATAGTATCTTCAATTTCAAGTCTGCCACCCCACCAGTCTGAACAAGTGCTACACAGCAAGGAAACAAGAGGCACTTTGTGCAGTGTGCGGCTCTGCAGTGGGGAAGAGGGATGAGAGATGAAAAGGATCTCTTGTAATGCAAAGAATGCAGCAAAACTCAAGGATGGCAGCAATACCATTGTAGAAAACTTGCTTTTTCCTGTAGTGACTCAATGCCCAGGCAGCAGGAGAAAGGTGTGCACCCAGCAAAGCTGAGACAGGCAGGAGAAGCAATGAGAACATTTTCCCTTGAGATAATTTTTCACCTCAACCAGAACTCAGCAGCACATCAGAGCAAAACTCTCCCTGAGCCAGAGATCCTCTCAGAGAGCACCTAGGAACTACTCCCACCTATTACTGCCTGTCAGTAGATACCAAGCAAAGGTGAAGGGCAGAAAATCATGAGCTCAACGAATGGAGTATTTTCCAGTTCATGACCTGGGACACTCAGATGAAAAAGGAATTGCACTCTGCTTCCCTGGTTCTGGAAGGGAGCACACAGGTTTTTCAGCCCATCCAGCAGAAGTATCTGCCCAGTTCAGGTAGGTCAAGACATCTAAATCATGACAAACACAGGCCACACAACAGCTGGAGGACACAAATTAAGCGTCAGTGCTCACAAGCCAACAAAGTTTGGTTTTGTTGCTTATCAAACATCCCAGAAAATGCAATATCACTATGAAAAACATGAAGCAGCATTCCGCAAGTGAAACTTCTGAATTTTTGTCGACTGTATTTAAGACTTTGTATGAGTTAATTCGATTTAAAGCATTATTAGACCTACTCTGAACTTGAAAGAAAAAGTTACATCTATTTTTGTCTGCTTTTCATATTTAAAGTTTAAATAGTGAAAGAAAAGTATTTCCCAAAGTTAACTCCTCTGATTTGGTGTCCACTTGTGCTGCCAGAGTGAGTAAGTTCTGTTCCTTTTCTTCATTATTTTATTTATTGATTAACATGGAATAAAAGTGGATTGATTTTTTTTTTCCCCTTAAAAGTACAAAATCTATTACTACTCCATGACATCAGTTGGGGGGAAAAAAAAGTTTTATTAAAACACACACTACAAGCTGCCCGTGCCTTGTGCCCCAAAACAGACAGCAAAATAAAGTCACGTAACAACAAATTACATTTGTGATGCTTAAGGCAAAAAAACCAAACTGGTTTATTCAAAACAAGCGAAGGTAAATAAGTAACTCTCCCAGTGTGAGGATGGGCAGGCACCATCCTGATGAATTTCCAGCAGGCAAATACCTTCTGCTCTCATACAATAAAATCATTCAGAGACAGTAACTCACATGACTTGTTTCAAAGTGACAAATAAAGGACTGACACTGCAGTCACCTGGCAGCTAGCCACAAACTCGCTCCACTGAAAGGAATTTATTCAAAATAGAGTCAACAACAAATTCTTAAATATTTCAACTTGGCAGAAGAAAACCTGGCTCAACACCACTACATTCCAAGCTTCTTGGAGTTCCAGGTTAACATATATATGTATATGTGCTCTGGTTAAGTGTCACCTGGGAAAAAGAAGAGTCCAGTGTCTGTCTAAATTCTGTGTGCTGGTTCAGCCAGCAGGACTGTACCCACGGCTGGTACCGCCCCCTAAACCATCACACCCCTTTAGCAAGAGGATGATGTTGGCTGAAGGCAGCAATTAATGCTCTGGAAATGTTTGCTTTAGAAACAATCCACTGATGTGCATTGAAGAGACACTGAATATGCCGAGAATGTAGGGCTGAAAGTGCTTTAATGAATAACCCAAAACACCTCTCAATTATGAGGCAACTTAAGTCTGAAGCCAGACTCTAGCTAACATAGCATTTTGAGTGCTGTACATATGGACAGGAGGTAGGTACATGCTGAAGGGTGCATGTACCACCCTTCAGCAAAGCTCCTCTTCACCAGAGTGCATTTCTATATGTGAATTGATATTTCTACTAGTTCTACACTGTATTAAGGATAATGAAAGTATCCATCCAATGCTGCTTTGCTTCAGGTCTTCCTGTATTAAGATAAAGCTGTACCTTTGTCCTTATCTGTACCTCTGATACACAGAGCATAGGACAAGCTGTCACTGTGGCAAATGAACAAAGCATTTTAATTTATTTAGCTCTGTTGGTCCCCTCAGCTGTTTCAGTTATCAACAAAATGCTGCTATAAATACTGCATTTGCAATAGAAGGAGTGGTAAAATGGCAGTATTCACACAGACATGAAAAAGGTGGTGTGACTGCTATGAAAACCTATCACTGAGAAGCTGATGTGTGCACAAAAGGCAAATCAGCTTTAAACAAGGCCTGTAAATAGTGACAAGCCAGAAAAGAAGCTGCATTCTCAGTTTTTTCACTTGCTTCACCAGCCTCATCTACATCATAAAACAGGAACTCAAAAAAACAAACCAATATGAAAAACAAATCAATGAGTAATCTGAAAGCATGTATTTTAGTCTAAGTTCGGATATTTTTCCTGTATCAAAGATTCATCATGTTGTCAGAAAAAACATCACCCGCTACTGTTTACTTTTCCTGACAACTTTTTTTTATTTTTGGCAACGTCTGAGTGGCTGAGCTGGGGACAATTCCTCACAGTGAATCACAGAATCATTAAGGTTGGAAAAGATCTCCAATATCACAGAGTCAAACCTTTGACCAAACACCACCTTGTCACCCAAACCAAAGAACACCAGTTGTTTCTTGAACGCCCCCAAGGATGGTGACTCCTCCTCCCTGGGCAGCCCATTCCAATGCTTGCCAAGCCTTTCAGTAAAGTAATCTTTCTCAAGCGAAGATCTCCTGCCCAGGAGTCAAGGACAAAAGCCTCCTCTTGTTTCACACTTCCCAGTGACAGGTTGGCTGTGGGTCTCCCTCTTACACAGCAGGAAGGTGCATATCCATGGAGATCACACCGTCACAGGAAACTCAGCAGCTCTGCCCAGAACACAACTGGTTAGAGAAAATATTGCACAGAGCAGGGGAACTGGGATCTTGCTCAGATCTCTCACCTCAGGAAAAAAGAGGGAGTGATGAATTTAGGAAACTGCCCCAGCCCTGGAAGTGTTCAGGGCCAGGTTGGACAGGGCTCTGTGCTCTGCTCATGGCAGCGAGTGGAAGGAGATGATCTTTAAGGACTCTTCCAACCCAGGCCATTTTGTGATTCTTTAAGTTTTAGAGTTTTTGGAATGCTTTATGTGCAAGTACTTCCAGAAGGGAGCAGGGAAGCTCTTTCTTGGAGGGTTTTGGTGCTAACTTCTTACCTGCAGATGAAGACAGAGATGTCTGTTTATGCAAAATCTGCTACTCCAGGCATCAGTGTTAACTCTGCTGACAAAGGCAGTTCCTAGAAGGAAAAAAAGAAAAATATTGTTATACATTAGTGAAACAATCTTCTTGAGGATGAAGTTCTATTCCCCCTCCTACCTTTTAATGTTTTGGAAAAACACCCAAGTTCACCTGGCACCTATAGATCTACAACAGCCTGGTACACACAAGCAGTACTTTATTTTTGAAAAGTTAGTTCAAAAGAAATGTGGAATACTGCTCTTTATTTGCTGCTTCTTATACATGGTGTGACATGTTCATGCTATAAAGGGTGGTAAACAACATTTCAACAGCTTTCCAGAACATTAGGAAAAAAAAAAAAAAACAACAACAAAAAAAAACCTAAGCACTGTATTAGGTAGTCACGAGCATCTACCACTGGTAAATTGTAAATATAGGAGATTGTGAAATAATCTTCTTTCCCAATTTTCTTTTTAAGGAAAATAATCCTCAGACTGGAGTGCTTCCAGATGTATAACCCTCCAAGTGCTCTGGAGCTGCACACCCTGACTCCCTCACAGCAGTGAATCACGAGCAATGCATGCACAAACAGCCAAACCAACTGGGCAAAAGGTAACAAATCCCAAACTGCTGATTAAGACTAATAATCAGCTCGGAAGGGATGCTTACTGCAACAATGTTTAACAGCATCATTGTGACAGACATTGCCTAATATTGTGGCACAGCCAGGGAGAACATGTGAGATGTAGTTATTTTAAAGCCTTCATCACCAAAGATTTTCTGAGTTATATTTTAAAGGAACATATCTATTATGTGTGTAACTCTACATGGAAACGTTATGGAGTGCAGCATGGAAAAACAGTTCTAAATCAGAAACTTTCCACTGATATTTCAGCATCTCCTCTACCAGCATTGTCAGACACTGAATTTTCTCCACACAAAATGTTTGTCTCCTAACATCTGTCTGATGGAAACATGTAATAAGTACCAACTCCAGCATAAGAACATCATAAGAGTTCAGAAAACAACAAAAACCTCTCAAAGATCTGGAAAGAAGGGAGGTCTATAAAATACTAAACTATACACACTATACATCAAAGCTCTGTAGAAGTAATTGCATGTCTCATTATAGCCCAAACTCCACAACAGGACATTCAGGAGCTCCAAAAGTCTCAGGCACATATCATTTTCACCATGACTGACTGAATAGGGAGCTTTCATTCACAAACAGATATTAATTAAATTCCTGGGTTGCCACAATGTTTTTGTGATGTTTTGCGCTTTCCACTCTCAGACCCACTAACAGTTCATGGGAGTCTTTTACTCTAGCTCTGAAATGAACAGAATAATTTTTGGTGAGTTTATGTCTCTCAGCTGAGAAGCCGTAATTTAACAGGAGGAAGATATGCTTATTAAATCTCCTTAATGTATTTGATTACAGTTCCATTAGAGAACATTCCTTTAAGTTCTCTACTCAGGTTTATTCACCACCTAGTCCTAAGCAGGGTCAAACTCAGTAAGTCATAAAAAAATGCAGAATGTTCATCTAACCCAACACAATCACATCCAATCACCAGTGCTTGAGCCCCAGTTACTTACCAATCCCCACTTACACATGTTAGATTAGGAAAATAAATCTGGTTTTAGGATACAGATGGTGAATTAGTTAATCCAGAGGGACATATGCTTCAATTTTGCTGAGGGAGGGAGAGATAGAGGAGAGAGAAATAATCACCTCACCCTAAACCATGAAAATTCAGCTTTGAGATGCTGAAAGTTGTCTTTATCTACTACAAACTGATTAACTGCCAATACAAAAATAGTAAACATTTCAATTACCACTGTTTGTTAATTACCCCAGGACACTTTCTACAGAGAAGAGTGGATTCTGAACCTGAGAGTAGAGTGGCCATGATGCTGATCCAGCAGCAGGGACTTACACTTCCACTCCAACAGAGCCGCATTATCTGTAGCTCTACTGAAGCCCTAAAGCTCCTCTCAGACCACTCTGCAAACTGAGTGGGAAGGAGTAAGGATAAGAGCAACATTCTGTCCTTAGGGACCCCTATTAAATCAGATTCCCAACATCAGCCACTTCCTCTTTGTTTTCCTCAAGCCATATGGCTTCCTGACAAAATCTGTACAAACAATAAATCCATTAATCAAGCTACTGCTAGAGGAAAAGGCTTTTTTCCCCCTCTTCCCTTCATCAATTGAGACATTTTCGTGGAGATGTTTTATGTATTTTATTTTATGAAAGTCCCAAGGAAAATACTAAAGTGGTCTTTGTTCTCACACTGCAGCCCCAGTTCAGTTCATAATTGTAGATGGAGATCTCACATAAAATGCAAAGAGACACAGGAATAGAGAGAAGTCAGTCAAACCAACAAGAAAGGAGTCCAGCCTAATTGAATCTTAGCAGGAATACAGCATAAATTGCTACCTAGGTTTGCTGGCATATTGTCTCAAAAAAACAAAAGTTACAAAGAAAACATAATTAAAGAAGTAGGTAAAATAAGAGAGGCATTAAAAGCCTTTTCCCACAAGGCTCTGAGGATATGCACACATGCGAATGCCACAAGCAGCTCCAAGGAAGTTTCTTTTAAGAGATTACACAAATAAAGGATTTACCCACATGCAGGGAACTCATGGGGAGGGAGGAAACACAGAGAGGAGCAAGATTTCTACTTCTTGTAGGTGGGAAACTCCCTTTCGAGCAGGTGGAAAGATCTCCCACTCCTCTCAAAGAAGGGAGAGGAACACTAGACCCAAACCTAATCTGGCTCATTCTTTCACCAAATTAAACATACACCTGAGGGACTGCTGGAAATGCAAACTGCCTGTTTTGATGATCTGTTCCCATGGAGGCTTTTCCTAAAACTTCTTTGACTGAAATTTTATTAGTCAACAGTCTTCAGTGCAGGAGGGTTGGGAAGAACAAGAAATTACTTTCCAACTCTGGTGGTCTCTTGCAGTCACTCTCTTGCACACTTCTAAAGGAACTGTGACCCTTCCACTCACATGGAAGGAAAACAAGATTGGCATGGTAACAAATCTTTTTACCTTAAATCATGTTTTACTTTCCTCACAGGAGGTCTACAGCTTACTGGATGACCAAAACTGTTCCTCAATTCATGTGAGCAAAACCAACCCTCTGTTTAAATGAAGTACAGGAAACACAAAGCAGCTTATGACACTGACAAAGACCTTACAGAGAAAGAGCATAAAAAAAGGTGTGAAGTTCACTTTTCAAAACTTGGAGCAGGATTTATTTATGGGGGAGGGGAGGGTGGTGTTTGTAGTTTTTTTAAAATACAGGAAAGCAGCATTCTTGCTTAAAAGCAGGAAATCTTTGAAATTACATCCCTTTTGTTGAATTAAGTAACAATTAGCTACAAAGAAGAAAAAAAACCCTAGAGCTTAGAAAGTTTGAGTCATTATCTCCATGGAGACACATCTGTAATGTTAACAAGGTCAGAACATTTCAGTCAGTTCTTGTGGGTACTGGGAGATACGAGATGTTAGCTTCTGTTCCTATCAAGGCAATGATAACTCTGAAAGACTGCAGATATCACTTGGAGCCTACACCACTATGAATTATTAGCCTTGAGGCCACAGCCTAGAAAGATACCACATCATATCCACAGTACAGATGGATTTGTGGATGCCTTGAGGTAGCGATGAAAGGTATGTTTGTTTTGGACAGGGTGGTAAGGAGGATCAGGTGCTGCCAGATGGGGAGGCCTTTTACCACATCTGGGGCAGATGGTCCCAATTATCTTCTCATCACTGCTAATCAGAAGTCATCCTTCAGCAGCTATATAATAACCTATGTAAAAATAAACCTGGGATTGCTGCTTGGCTTCTAGCAAGAGGAGAGCCTGCCTGTCACAAGTCAGTCAGTGAAGGCAGCATCCTGTCTTGGAGTCTCATTTACAAGCCTGTGGTATGGAGCTCTGCAGGTGCAAGAGAGTGTCTTCACATCAGGTAAGAAAACGGAACACAGGTGATGCTGACAAGAATATTTAGGGGCACACCAGTGGGGAGGAAAAGGCAGCTCCTGTCAGCTTACTTCTCACCCTACTGGTGAACAGCATGTGCTGCCAAATTATCAGGACCTCTATCACCCTGCCTTGACTACTGCTCTTACCTACAGGGACAAAACTGATCTAAACTGGAAGCAAGATACATTATTTGGAGACTATAAAGAGCATCAAGCTCTTCATGTCTTCACTGACTGAAGGCACTTGTTCATGTCCTCACTTGACTGTCGAAAGTGGCAAGTCATAATATGGTCCAAAAAATTTATTGCCTCTCTTCCCTGAGCAACCTAACACCTCAAACAGAATTGAGAAAGGATTTGTCCAGCCCAGACTTCACTCCATCATTAAGCCCCATACCCTGTGTTAGCAGGAGCAACACTGTTTACATCTCAGAAAATAAGGTGCTTCTTTGTTACTGCTATTAAGCTCTTCTCAGGAAGAGAAAAATACTGCTTATCTTCAAATTCAGCTCTCAACTATTCCTTATTTGCCCACAACACTGCATCCTAGTTCTTTAAGGTCTACTGTCGTGTTGAAAAGCAGGGGCTACAAAAAACATGTTGACACATAAACCAAGAAGAGTGGAATTAAAATTATAAAGCAGCTTGATGTAAAGAAAAGTCTTGACTGATCTCCAGAGTTCTGCCTGTCATTTGTCTCCTTGCAAGTACGTGAAGGGAATCTGCTTTCCAGGAACAAGAGACTTGAATTCATTTATTACACTTCTAAGCCTTTAGAGTTACAGTTGTTGAGAAAAGAGAAGAAGAAAAACACTTGAAGTGATTTATTTTCTTTTTGTTTAAACAACACAGCCAAGAGAGCCATGGCACCTGAGCTCAGAGGACATCAGAGCAGAATACCCAGGTAGAACAGTTTGCTTTCTCTTCCTCCAAATGAACACTTTATTTTACAACCCCTATGATTAATGCCCATGGAACCATTACTCCAGGATGCAAAGGGGGTGCTGATCAGCAGAAAACCATCACAGCTCACCCACAGACTCACCTGCACGTCCTACTCCCTCATCCTCATGGCTGCACCTGAAAAACACCAGGGGAATTGCACAGAAACCAGAAACTTCTCTTCTTGTCAGCAAGACCGCTTCACTTCTTTCAGCACAGGAGGCACTGAGGTGTCACACTCACTGACAGGAGGAATGCTTTCCTCTGCTTCCTTCAGCAGCCCTGGAAGCAGGATGGTTCCCACAAGCTGCTGATCAGAGGATTCCCTCCCAAAACACTACCCTGGCCACACCGCTGTGGTTCCACACACTCAGACTTACTTCACAAGGTAATTATTCAACAGAACAACAGAGAAAGTCATGGCAAGAATTTGCTTTGTTGTTGAAAACTTTTTTTTTCACTCACAGTCAACCCAAGTCTGCCCTTTGATTTAAAGAGAGCAGCTCCCTCACTTTACATTCCTGTCTTACCTGAACAATTTCACACTTGACTACTAATTTTTCAAACACAACAAACTCTTGCCATACCTACCTATGACTAAGTATTTTGCACTGGTTCTCAGAAAAGCATGTATGTATATTTAAGCATGCATATTTAAAGAAAACGAGCAAGAGACTGAGTAACACAGTCAAGCAGCATTTGGCAAAAATCAGGATTAGGCCTGGACAGTCACATACTCACTGACCTGCTTGGGTTGGAGGTTAGCTCTTGTTATTAATCCTAGTGGTTAGAACAACAGGAAGGCATTTCAAAGGAACAATTCAAGTTAAAACATGTATTTCATTATCATGCCCATCTCTGAACAAAGTACAGCTGGGCAAGTCATCCAGGTATTTAGGCAACATAGAAGGGGTAGCACACAAAAATAGAAGTATAATGACGTGGCATTTGTTTTCATTTCATTCCTTGAGGATATTTTATAGTAACTGAAAAAAAATACTGGAATAAGATTCTGGTTTATTTCCATTTGTCTAGTTAAAATAATTAGAACTAATGAAAAACAAACGCAAATCTCCCTTTCCAGAGGAGCTGTGGCTGCGCCATCCCCCAAGGCCAGGCTTGGATAGGGCTCTGAGGAACCTGGGATAGTGGAAGGTGCCCCTGCCCATGGCAAGGGGATTGGAACAGGATGGGCTTTAAAATCCCTTCCAACCCAAGCTAATAAAAGAATTTATGATTCCTTTAGCACTGAGCAGGTGTCCCTGCCAGCAGAATGACTGCACTGGTGGCAAAGCAGTGGCTCACCATGCAGCCTGCATCTGCAGTACAGCCAGAACCCAACAGCCCCTCCAGATCACTCACAGTCAATACCACGATTCTCGAGTAAACAATGCTCCACTTTCTAGGCACTGCCAGACAATTTCCATTTCCACATCATATCAATTTATAGGCAATTCTTGAGAGCCTGTTCTATTTTTGAAAATAATGAAAGACTGCTGCTATCTTTGCAAGTACAAGCTCTTCTTTTCTGCTTCTCTGAGTTGTTTACACAGCATCTCTTTGTGTGAGGATTTAGCCTGGTTTTGTATGAGCACCAAGGTAGGTTACTTTGCAAAGCCCAAATCAGGAGCATAAAATAATTAAGATATCAGGATTAAACAGTCACTGTTTGTCAATTCAAATTGGTTCAGTTTAGGATTAACCCAAGCCAGCAAAATTATCCAGTGTCAAGTCAGTTTTGTCTGTAACATCAGCAGAACACTCAACATCACTCTGCATTTCCCTTATATATAAATAGCCCTTTCAATACAAGACAGCTCTCACCCAAACCAGTGATTTTCCAGAGGGTCTAAAGGTTAACTTCAATTACCCTTTTCTTGGCAAGGAGTCATAAGCCACTGCTAATAACCCCGATTCCAGACTTCTTAGAATTGCACAGGACAAAGCAAAACACTTAAGACAGTGCTCTTAGCAGCAGCAAAACCTGGCAGGTGACAGAGAAACCCAGCCCTTGTTCCAAGGCCTGCAGTGTTCTCTTTTGTGACTGTCGCCTTACAGGCAGTGCACTGCTGCAGCCTTCCATCTGATTCCACAAACTCATCTTTTCCCAGTTTCCAAAGCACACAGCTCCACTGGCACTTGAAAGCAGAATTCTGAACTGTACCATTCTCCCTGCCTGCTCCATTTCTGTCTGGCCCACGTGGCACCCCTCAGTTCTGAGTGAACTGGGTCAGCAATCAAATCCGTATTTGTAAGACCCAGAAGCTCACAAAGAGTCCAGCAATATGCATGAGCCAATGAAACTACACTGCTGAGAGGATAAAAAGTAGCCAGTGAATTCCTCCATGACCATGCCAATGCACATCCACAAGGAAAGGACATGACCAAGACAAACCATTTTCACTCGTGAGAGCCATCAAAAGCCCACCTCTTGGTTCTGCCTTTGTACACAAGGCAAAGTGCTCAAGGGCCAAAGAGATATATTATCATCAATACATTAAGATGTCTTTATTTGAGATCATGTCTTGAACACAACTTCATTAATGTATGTGAAATATGGAAAAATGGACAACAACATGTAGTTTTCTTGTTTATGTTGAAACACCCTAAATTAACTCAATTTCAGTATAAGAAAAATGAAGTAAGTTTGTTAAGCAAGAATTTCTTTCAGGTAACTTGTGCCTGCAAATAGCTTCCATCTAATGAACTTCAAATGTCTTTAACTGAAAGCACACAGTGGCTAATAAGAGGTAAAATACTAAAGTGTGCAGCTGTTACATGTTTCATGGCTGTAAAAAACAGTCACAGATGGCACCTGCAGAGCGCAAAGCCAGGTCTGAAAGCTTGCAGATTTCCAGCTTCCTCCACAAGCATTTGTCCTCGGGGAAGATGAGTATCCTCCATCAGTCCTTCATCCAATGTCCCCGTCCTGTGCCATCATGGTCCCCACCCAGTGTGTGAGGAAATATTATCAGGGTTTTAATACACCATTTCTTAGTTACTAACCAAAGAAATACACATCTTACAGCAGCTACTGCTATTATATAATCACAGATTTCTTTCCATGTGGAGCTTTAATCTCTCACTTCATTATGTAGTCAAGAGATGGCAAACTTCCTTTTTCTTTCCTTACAATTACCCGTGAGTCAATGGAAGACAAAAATGGAGCTGATTTTTGCTGGATTTACTGCACTCTGTCCAAGGAAATTTCATCAACCCTCTGTGCCACAAATTCCAAGTACACTTGGACTTTGCACAGGTGCAAGTGTAAGGCAAATGTGAGAGAGAGAAAAATTCATTTCTCTATTGCAATCCACCGCCTTCTTCCCAACCAGCAGGAAGTAAAGCCACAGCATTTGTCTCTCTTGAGACTTTAACTTAGGAGAAACTCTGCATAAAGTGATCAAGGCACAGCAGTTTCAGAACTAATTCCAATCTCTAGTTGGATACTTACTGGTAGTTAATTAGCACCTGGGAGAGACAAAGGCCAACTCATCATCAGCTACCAGGAAATGCACTTGATGCCATTAAAGTCTTTGAAATTTATTTATTTAGTTGATAGTATAAAAGTACATAAGTTCTTGCTTCATCTACTACAAAACTTGATCTTTGTCATTGGCAACACAACTAAACACTTCAAAGAAGTGTTAATAATCAATAAGAAAGCAACACTTCACTGTCCAGGTCTACCATTCAGCTTATTGCAATGACTGGAGCTGTCACTGTTAAATCCATCTCATCCCATCTCAAACCAATGGAGTTGCCAAATGTAAATAATTCATTTTAATGTAAACATTAAAACCAAGTTTTCTGATATAAACATGACCCCTAACAGTCAGTACTTGAATTCTCTGAAAAAGGTGTATTTTTGGGGGTGACATGCAAGGTATGGGATGGGAGACAAGGAAAAGTTACTTTAATAGATGACTGCTGAAGTCTATTAGCTCAAATAAAAAAAAAGGAAAGCAAGCACAAAAAAGGTTTTTAACAACAAAGAAGATAATGGGCTGGTCAAAAAATACCTTTTTTTGGTAATGAAAATAAATGTATAAAGCTTAGTGGTATCCCTGCCTGTGGCAGGGGGTTTAGACCAAGATGATCTTGAAGTTCCTTTCCAAACTAAACCAGTCTGTGATTCTACATAACCAGACTCTCCAAGCACTGGAACAGTGAAATGAGAGAAAAATCTTCATATACAAAAACTTTTTCTTCACAAGATCTTCAAAGCAGGGAATCCTTTCTTTTTTAAATTTTCCTGACTAATAAAGTCCTCATATTAACCCCAGAGTCAGACCAAGGCAGAAGTCAACACTTTTATTCAAAGACCCTTCCTTACAGTTTAACAACCAGTTACTTATTTACTTTTTTGTTTGCTTGGTTTTGGTAGGGGACTGTCAGACTCATTACCTAAAATTAAGTGTTCAACATAAGCCAGACAAAATGGAAAGATTTCTTCAGAGTTCAAAAGCAGGACTGAGATCCTGCTGCCATTAGCAGAAAAAAAAACAGGAAAATAATCAAGATATAGAAGAAAAGCAGCAATAAAGCCCATTGTGCCTGTTAAGCTGTTTTCAGACTTCTGTGGAACTGCCTCTCTCCTGATTTAGAGCAGTGTCCAGCAAACCCCCCAAATCCCCTTTGAAAAGGGCCCATGCACTGTAACAACATGGGGGAGGTCCAACTGCAGTTCAAAGCCAGAGAGCTGCAAACACACAGGACCAACATGTTGTAAAGATGTACTGATACCTTTCAGAGTACTGCTCAGTCAAGGGAGACCTGAAGCCAATTGGCCAAAAAATAGGCTGTCCTGGTCTGCTGATACACATCACTAAGTCTGGCTCTTTTGATGACTGCCATTTTTGCATGTGTTTTTATCAAAGCTCTTCTTTCATCTAGACACCATTTTATAAATTCTCCTTCTCCCCAAGCACAGTTGTTTGCAAAACTGCAAACATTTTGTTAAAGGCATTACAGATCTATTTCACAGTATCACAGAGTGGACTGGAATGGAAAGGACCCTAAAGATCATCCCATCCCAGGTCCCTGCCTTGGGCAGGGGCACCTTCCACTATCCCAGGTTGCTCAGAGCCCCATCCAACCTGGCCTTGGACACTGCCAGGGATGGGGCAGCCACAGCTGCTCTGGGCAACCTGTGCCAGGGCCTCAGCACCCTCCCAGGGAACAATTTCTTCCCAATATCCAGTCTAAACCCACTCTCTGTCACTGTGAAGCCATTCCCCCTTTTCCTGTCACTCCAGGCCCCTGTCTAGAGTCTCTCTCCATCTTTCCTGTGGGCTCCCTTCAGGCACTGCAAGGCCACAGTGAGGTCACCCCAAAGCCTTCTCCTCTCCAGGCTGAACAATCCCAGTTCCCTCAGCCTTTGCTCCCAGCAGAGCTGCTCCATCCCTCTGCTCCCCTTGGTGTCCCTGCTCTGGCCTGGCTCCAGCAGCTCCCTGTCCTTGCTGTGCTGGGATTTGGAGTTGACTTTAGTTAACACTGACTCAGATCCCATCCAAATTACACCAAATCTGATGATGAGTTGTCACACTTTCAATTTCCAGAATTTCAATGGAAACCTAGAAACAGCTAATTAAAGTTTTAGTTAAGATAGCTTCTTCTCTGGGGGCAAATGGCATCCACCTACACACAAAACTTACAAAACATTCAATAGCAAAGTGTAAATATTTTCTGAAACTAACATTCACAATCAATGAAACAGCTTTTGAAACTGCAAGTGTAACAAAGATGCTGAATAGAATGTTTTCACCTTCTATGAAAATGACAAAGACTAACAATGCTAAAAGGCTTTTGGAGGCTAAGAGATGTACAGCTTGTTTCTATCAAAAGTCTAATGCCAACTGAATTTAAAAATACTCTCTTGCTACTACATGCAAACAGCGGGTGGGTACACAACACCACCAGAGAGCTGAGACAGAAACAACCAAACTGAGACAACAAGACTTGAATAGTGACCAAATTCCATCACAAACCTGCAGGACAGCACTACCTCTCTGCAAAATATTTAAGGAAAACATCTGTTTTTCTCCTTTATGTTTCATACCACTTAGTGAAAGGCTCAGAAGATATCAAGTGATGAAACCACCTGAATGAAAAGCTCAGATCTCGGGAGTATTTATCCCATGACGGGATAGCTGGGAGCTGAACAAGAAAATCCTCACTAAGTTCTCTGTATTTACTCCAGACACATACAGACCAGGAATTCGCCTGGCTCGTTCATCCCTTTGCTAATTCCTACAAGGACACAAGACAATTCCACCTCCAAAGAAACCAGCACAAACCTCAACGTGCCTCAATGATGCCCTTAAGCAGGCAAATATTTCTTTATGGAAATGCCATATAAGAATCTTAAATTCCGCTGGGCAGAAACAAACATCACCAGAAAGTCTGCATTTGTATTCCTTCTATTGTGTGCTTTCTTGTTGCACCATCAACTGAAATCTGCACAGCTTACTCTTTAAGTTAATGCTTTGTGGAAAAAAACACAAAGAACATTCAGTTATTAATAATAATCCTTAAGTATTATGTTAAGAACATACCAACTCAGTTGACTTAGCATAGTTATGCATTAAAGCTATCAAAAGCTTTAAAGGACGTTTACATAGTTTCTGAGATTAGCCAAACACTAAGTGAAAATCCCACTTCATGGTGAGAAAATGGGCCACTTCTCAGTACATTACTGACATCTTAATTTTTTAAGTTAAAAGCCACATTCAAACATTTTTACTAGACACTGCTGTTCATAATCACTGGACAACATCTGAGTTCAGGCAATGTCTTCAACTAGAAGAGAAACATCTATAGCAATGAAAATTTTATTCAGCTTCATAAAAGTATCAACCTACAGCACTCTTTATAACATAATACACTAGTTGCACACAATATTAAATTCAGCTGCAGTGATTGAGAATCCTGTTTGCTGACAGAAGCTCAAAAATAATTCATTTTTCACCTGATGGATTACAGCTAAATCATTCTATACTGTAGATTAGTTCTCTGCCGCAGCACCAACTCCCTGTATTGAGACTTCTCTTCTGTATTTCCAATATCAGAGTTTCCAGCTGAAACTACTGCTTAGGTAACTTCTGGAGTTCTATAAACAAAACAACGTTCTACAAATTGGTTATGAGGGCCTTATGTTGACATGCCACATGGATGCTCTGTGCTAAAGGAAACACAGAGCAATGGGGTAATAGTGCCAGGCAGAAGCACTTCTAACTTGTCACCAAAAAGATCTATTTTGCTCCCAGAATCTACCAGTTTTGAGTTAGTACTACTTTCCTTTGCCAAATTTCTTTCAGGAACACTGTAGCTCCTTGTTCTTTGTGTTAGTCCAGATCTGCGAGGCACCAAGGAAAAGAAGATATGTAGAGGACAGGTAAGCAGTTTTAAAATAATTCTGTATGTACATGGTTATCACAGAGAAGTTAGTAACTCTGGCAGAAGGACTACAGCAATGTGGTTGGCAAAGCATTCCATCAGGTTTTAGGTTTTTCAAACATCCACAGGAGACACTGAGAACCAAGAGGAAAAACCAACACAAAACAAAGCAATGCAAACTTTCCACCACTGTGCTACACAGGAACCAAACTCAGTGACTCACTCACTGCTTATCTCAGCCTCCTATCAGCATTTTCAGGAGCAAGCCTTCCCTGACCACAAGTAACAGCCTGCTAGAACTGACAGGAAAATCTAATAGCTGACCCACACACACACCAAAAAAAAAACAAAAACCAACCCTAACAGCCACACCATGAGCCAAACCTTAAAAAGATTTGACACAGCATGAAGAGAATGTGCTGCTTAAGGAACTAAGATCTCCACACCCACTGTGGTAGAAATTCTGTTCTTCAGGCATTTATTCCCAACAAAAACAGGAAAGCCACCAATGGCCAAAGCAGGAGTTCAGCAGGACTAAAAAAGCATTACACTACCTGGAACAACTTTGCAAGTGATGGAGAGAGGCTTTGGAAATCCAGATGTTCAGCAAAACAGCCCAGGAGTGCCAAATTCCCAGGCACTGGATGTACTGATGCTCATAGTACCTTCTCTGCAGAAGGCAAGAGCAGAGTGAAACACTACTTTTTTGTTTCAGAAGATCAATGAAAGTTTAATTAGCCCAGATCTTCAGAGGAGTGAGCTAAATTTTTTAAAGCCATGTCCAACAGTGATGAGGATTAGGAGTAACAGGAGTTATCTATATTTGATGTGTAGGAGAGGAACAAAATTATCAAATTCCAACATTAACACAACCAGACATTCTTGTTGCTCATTTTTCTCAGTTACATTTTAGAAAGGACTTTTTTTTATTATTATTTGAAAATGGAAATTGTATTTCTCTATTATTTAATCCAGTCATTTTTGTCCTTCTTGCCCTTGAGATTCATTTGATATAGAAAAGCACACACTTTGCATAGGACCTAATAACCCACATGAGAACAATTACTAGATTTTACTAAAAGAGACCTGGCATCACCATGAAATTATTTCTTTACTACACAAAGTATTTTTAAAATGGATGCAAGATAGGACAAAAACATTGGTTTAGTCACCTCCAAAAGAACTCATTATAATAAGAGTGCATACAGGTAAGACATTTCACCAAGCTATCATAGTCACAATTTTAAAAAATCCAACATATAACACAAACCCCATATTCTTCATGATTCATTCTTGGAAACACTATTTTAAAAAAATTATATCAGTTTTTAGAGCGAAGCCACCAAAGCTGCAATGTTAACATCCCAATATGCTGTTATGCAATTCTTAATAAATAAGTTTTGGAAACACATTAAAATTAGAATCAGCATTTTCTTGACAGTTTGCTATTAACAGACAAATAATTATTTCATTTCTGCCAGTGTAGGAAGCTGGTAGCAATCCACTTAAGTTATTCCATTTCAAGCTTGTTTCCTACCCAACATTAGGTGAAATTGGTTTACATTACTTGACTAATGCAGTACAGGCAAGACTCCTGACACTTGACTGTAAGAGTGCCTCATACACGGGCTATTATTGCATAGCTGAAACAAAAATATAATTTAAATGTAATAATGTTTAACATTGCAGCACTCTATGTCCTAGAAAAGCCCTCACCCACAGCAGCAGCTTTGCCATAGATGAAGTCTGAGGTGTAGATAGATGCCCCATAGGGAAACCTGAAGGGTAAAACACACCCAGACCATGACTTCCCCACACAAATAACTGCTTTCATTGCATCATTTCAAACTGGAAGTTCATTCACCAAAACAAAGCTGTGCATTTGGAAAATCAACCTCTCTTGTGCATTTTTTTTTATCCAAAAAGAAGCAAAAATTAGACTAAATGGAGCGTTCAGAAAGTTCCTCATAAGTAAAAAGCAGAACAGGTGGTGCTCTGAAGTCACAGCAATAATGCACAGCTACAAAAAGCCTCACCCAAAACCAACCTGAAAACCTGAAAAACATGAGTGGAGTGCCTGTGGTACACTGCATCAAGTAATTACAGTGGTTTGGGTTGGAAGGGACTCCAAAAATCATCTTTTTCCAACCCATTCCATTATCCCAGGTTGCTCCAAGCCCTGTCCAACCTGGACACTTCAGGGATGGGGCAGCCACAGCTTCTCTGGGCACCCTCTGCCAAGACATCCCCATCCTCACAGGGAATAATTTCTTCCTAAAATCTGTTCACCATCATTCAGACTATTTTAGCTGTTACTGCTGTAGGAAGGGGAAGATCAAATCTTTCATCTCTATTTGCAGCAGGAAGAAATAACCCACGTGCAATCCAGTTCAGTGCAACAACAGATGCATATCCAAGGACAGAACCAGCACGGCTGCACCACGTGAAAGCAGATACCAAGCACCCCAAAAGGCAAGTTACAATGCAGTTACAGAAGGGAAAATCCCATTTTCACACACCATATGAAGGAAAGCAACAGACTAAGCAATGGCTTGACACCAGTGTTAAGCTCTAAGAATGTTTCACATTAAAATCAAAGTAGGACACAATATCTCAAATAGCGGTTTGGACTCTGAAAGGAATTACCATTTGGAGCATAGAGGCTGATTCTGTTCAGCCAACCACATTAATTAAATACCTACTGGCTAAACTAAATTTGGAAGTATGCACAGTGTATACTGTCATAAAGGGGTGCTGGGGAAAACCATCAGTTTAAGACATATGCTCATAAACCAACCATAATTACTATTCTAAGGACTTCAGAATTGACTTCTTATGCATATTAGTTGAAAGGCTAAAAGCTATTTTTATGGCATGATTTATGGTTTACATAAACTCTAGAAATATAAGACTTAGAGCCAAGTCACAGGGCAAAACCAGTTTTTTAACCCAAGGTGTGTTGTCATCAGCAAGTGGAGCTCTTCCTCTCCTCCAAGTCAAGAATTAGAAGTGACTGTCTTCTTCTGGAAGCAAATCTAACTGCAGATCTCTCCCCACCAACATCTCCCTGGGTTTGAGAAACATGAGAGATGTGGTTTTGTCTGTTTTTGCTCACAGCAAAGCAGAAGCCCTTACACAAAGTAAACTCAGTTAAACTGAAGTACAAGCATATACTTGTTTTATGGAGAGAATGGCCAAATGTCTGTGACCCAGACCATCACGACTCCTTCCCTTTTCACTCAGCTGTGTCACAACACAAGACTATGACATACTGCTGGTTTCCTCCATCCTTAAAACCATGATTCTGGGGAAAACATGTATATTCTGAGTACTCATGAGGTTATTTTTTAATGCCATTAAAAGCCACTTGACCACGACTGAGTGTGCGCTAGATAATGGATCAGAACACTCTTTACAGTAATTAAATTACAACATAACTCCTTGAGCTTTCTAAAAATAAGGAGTATAATGGAAAGAGAGTGACTACTGGTGAGCAAACTGCATCCAAGAATGACGTTAACGAGAATGTCAGCTCTAAGACTCTGGGTGGGACAAGGAGCTCCTTGCAGCCATCAACAATGAACTACTACCATCAGAAAACAGACTTTGTTATTTATTTGGTTATATGTGATTATTTTTATGTCTAGTATCCACAAATTTCACACAAAGGTGGACAAGAGTTCAGCCTTTCTGTATTTCTAAAGTTGTTTACCTGCATCTTGGCTTTCTACATACACTGAACAGAGCCTAGGTAACAAAATCCCTGGGAAACATAATCTGTTATGCTCTAACTGCATTAAACAGCATGGACCAATGAGAACAATGTAACTCCCACTTGTGAAAAGGATGAACTCTCACAGGATTTTGAGCTAGTCGGTAATGACATGCTTCCTTCATATAAGGTTTTCAAGCACTAATGTTCTTTTCCACTATTACCGATTTTTAATTTTTTTTTTTTATTCTGTGACCTATTTAAGTGGTGAGAAGTAATTATAGGAGAACTGAGCACCAGGCATGAAACAAGCAGCTGAATAATTGCCCAGCTGGGCACACAGATATCCTATGTTGATCCTTTAAATAACACCCATGATACTGGAAGAGAAGCTGTGCTGAAGCTTCATTCAGGTTTTCATATTTCTACATTTAAATTAATGTATAAGATCAGAAACAGCAGCACAACAAAAGAATTTGTGCTCGTTAAAGCACTTCCTCAAGTAACATTTCAAAGAAGATCAGAAGCTCCATTGGATTACTCCATGTTCCTGCATTTAGCTGCAGGTAGTTTGGGAATGTTCTCCCTAAGTAAAGGTTTATTACCTCGCACATGTACCTTTTTAGGACTTTTCTTTAGCTTTTAGACTTGCTGATTGCAGGAACAGAGAACAGAAGCCATTGCCAAATTATCATAACGGCAACACCTTTGAAACAAAAGGCAAATTTTCTAATACAAACAGATAAGATATCTTGGTTTTACAGGTAGCATCAGAATTATTTAATTATGTTAATTTCTGTTTGTTTCTCTCATAACCCTGTATCTGTCCTGTAAGGAAAAAATCCAAGCCTCTTTCTCCCAGCTCCTGGTTTATACTGGCAAATTCCTGCCATCACAGGAGGGAAGAGTTGCCCATATTTTAGAAAAAACCTGGAACCTTCTATCGGAAGACAGACAAGGCCATCAGAGCAGCAGTGCTATATGTTCCTCCCCTTAAACAAGGCAGCCATACTGCACCTAAAAAGCACCTGGAATTGAGGAAATCCAGGCAGGTATATGGATCCAGATTCCAGCAGATTGCAGTTCATGACAGGAGTATGTGCAAATCAAATGATCCACTCTTGATACTACTTATCTTTCTGACCTCATGATCTTTAGAGGAAAAAACACACTAATGATCAAACTAATACTTTTGCCAGATAAAAGAAAACTTAAAATGCACAAAATTCCATCTAATTTCTTAATTGTAAACTATTTTTTCCTCAAGTGTTTGGAAGACACTTCTTCCAAGATCTCAGACACTGCTTCAGAACCACCTTACTCATTTTTCAAAATCAAAATGGCAACTTGCTGTAACTTATTTACAAAACTGAAAGCTTAGAGATTTTTAAAATTTTGTTTTAAAAGTAGCCCTATCTACCTACTAAAAAGAGATTATCTTCTTTCAAACTGCCTTATTACTGCATAAAAGAAGTAAGAGGAGCTCTCGCCTTCAATGTTTTTGTTCAAACACATCCAGGACAGCCAAGTGTGCTCATGGAATACAGCATCTATGGGGAAGGTCACCTGCCCTGACTGACAGCTGAATATTTAAAGACCCAGAAGAGAATTTGAAGTTTAATGCACCTGTTGAAAGCTGGCATCAGTGTTTCTGGTGAAGCTACATGCAGGATTAGCACCCAAATATAAAGAGCACTACACTACTTTTACACTACTATTCTACACCAAGAAAAAAGTGAAAAAATTTCAGGTTACAAGTCTCTAACATAACACTGCTTCTCCTGACACTCAATATACTGTTACCGTGGCGTGTTCTTGCACATTAAAGTTACAGAAACACAGAAAAGCCAATCCATAAAGAATCCCTGCTTTCAAACAGTGGTTGCAGTGATTATAATGCTCCCAAAACAGCTCTATGTGAAAGTGGAACACTGATTAAAGTATGTCTGAATCATTAGCAAGAGTTTCACTTCACCAGCCAAGCTTCAAGAGACGAAAAGTTACCTTCCCATATTTACTAATTGACCAAAGGAGTGCAGGTCTCTGCTCTCAGCTCCACATCATAGTGGTACATTCTTTAGAGTTGCCACCATCTCGCCAATTCCATTCCACTCAGAGGCAGAAAGAGCCATCAGCTCCCTCAGAGCTTCTCCCAGAAAGTTAAGCCTTGCCAGGCCTGGCACAGCCCTTCTGTCAGCACACACTCCAGGCACATCTGGCCTGGCAGCTCTGTTTTGCTGGCAAGGGCAGCACCAGAACTCTGAAAGTCTGCATGATGATGTCTTTAGGGGTAAAGTTGTTGCTGCAAATGGTGTATGCACAGCAAGGGACTACACCTGCACTATTGCAGTCAGCTAATTAAATAAATTTGTCTTGCTTCAGCACCTGCAAAACCATACCAGCAATGAAGAAACCATCCCTATCAGAAACCATGATCTCAGACATTGTGCATATGACAATTCCACTATTAGATAACATGGCACAGGCTCTGAACATTCAGATTTCTTATCTGTAAGCAGCTGAAGTTAAGCATCTCTCAGAAAATAACTGCATTAAGTAATTATAGTTATAATTTCTCAGTCTCCACAAAATACGTGGTGCTAATATCCTGATATGACTCTCAGTTCTGGAAGGTTTAGTGTAAGTGAACAATTTTAGTCTCCCCAAAGCCAGCCAGAAGCTGAAGTTGACAAGTGAGAGTACTAGACTTCCAGTTTCCATGGAAATGGATTTTGGATCAGTACAAATGGGGATTTCAGAATTTAAAACCCAGCTCTCTCCATCTTCCATGCTCTACTCCAGCATTCATTTTCCTGGGTAATAAGGGGTCAAGAGAGGCACAAATGCCACACACATTTGTGATCCAGTAACTCACCCTGCCTTGTGGCTCCCCATTTTCATTTAGAGGTTGCCAGCCCCTTCCAAACCAGGCACCAGAGCCATCAATTCAGCAGCAGCCAGCCAGACATATTTACAAACAGGACAGTTTCCCAAAAGTGTCCATCTGGGAGGACAGCTGGGTTCCCAGTTACGTGATGCTAATGCACATGAAGTAGCTGCTTTACAGCCCCATGCTGAACCACCCAGAACAGGGAAGTTGTGCCATACAGCACAATCAGTAACGAAATTCTCATTTTTATTGTTTATATGACCCAACAGAGCCGCACAGAACTGTGGGATTTTCCAATTGTAAGTCTTCAGGCAAGAGCCAAAAAAAACAAAGTACATTTCATCACCACTAATGCAACACTCTTGCAGCAGTGGCTGCCTAGTGCTCCAAGGGAGAATTCCAACTGCAGGGGTGCTCACTGGCAGCTAAAACAATTTGCCAATGGTTTTTATGGCTCCTGTTCCTTCTGTTTGGCAAGAGCAGAGGAAGAGTAATTTTCTGGAAGTATTTACATTGATTTTGAAGCTGATGACAACACTCCATCTGCTCTCACACACTTCAGTGCTTCTGCCAACTTCTTCCCTAATGTGGTGCTTTCTCCAAGTTTGCCAAGGCTTCTCTGCTTCCTGCACTTCTTCTACCATGTTTGAGGAGGACATTTCAAGTTGAGATGTGAACACCTATCCCATGCCCAAACCCACAGATCAGCAAACAGATTTCAAATTAACTCCTTCTCTTAAGATCATCATCTCCAGAAGCCTGAGGATGTGGCTGATGGCATCAATGGAATTGGCAAAATCCCTGAAATCAAAGGGTCCAGGCCAATGAGAAGAAGTGGAATTTTAAAAGGACCTAAACAAACTCACTATTTTAAGAAAAGCCCAAAAGTCCTATGGAAATCAAGATTTTCCCTAGCATTTAAATATGCAAGCAAGTCAAGCAATATCCTCTCTGTGCAAATACTGACCTAACAAAAAAAAAAGATAAAATTTCAGGTACTTATGCAGCATCTGTAAAATTCTACCCACAAGTGCAATTCTACCCAAAAACTTGGTGTTCTAAATCAAAGAGAAGGAATGATTCAGTTTGTACACATTTGCCTGACACCTTTCCTAGAGTTAAACATCAAAAGAAGAAGCAAAGGCAAATAAAGTTTGGCAAGTCTGATTTTTATTTTTTTTTAACTTTAGGGCATTTATCAAGGCAGAAGCATACACAAGTAACTTGGCTGCTGTCTCCAGCTTTTATACAATGATCACACCACCTTGATGCCATGCCTTATCATTCAAGATAAAGTAGTCCTAAAAATCTAAGAGCTCATCTTACAGCATCATATAAGTGAAAAATAAGTCACATACAGCATTCTTTTTAAGATGAATCCACCACAGGAAAATGGATTGCAAGGTCAGAGATTCCTGAAAAGTGACTATGACTTTCAGTAGCTCACATAAGAATTGTAAGTATTTAAATGTCCAAGAACTGAGATAACGAGCATCAGCCTGCTTATGTTTCATTTGAAAATAGGAAAAGTATGTTAGTGTGAAATGGCATCCCTAGGAAATAATCCCAACAGGGTAAATGCAGGAAATAAATGCTTTAATCCCTTTTGTATCAGTATATATTTATTAGGCCCTGTCCAGAGATAACGAGACTCTGTGGTGTGCAGGATGGATTCAACATCTAAAGGCTTCTTCTAGCACAACACCTGTCACAAATTATCTAGGCTATCTGCTGACAACCAGAGAAAGGATTACTGTATTTACAGGCAAATTCTTTCTTCTAACAACTTGTCCTTTTCTTCTCATTTCAGTGACCACCTAAATAGAAGAAAAAAGCAAATCACAGCAGGTGAAAAACAGGCACCAGCCTCATTTCACTGCTGCAATTTGTCTTTGTTACGTCAAAATCTCAGGACCACGGCAATAAGCCCAGAAAAAACAATGGATTTGAAACGAGCCTTCTTCTCTTCCAGAACACCTACAATATGTAAGCAACTTCCTGCTTCAAGTTTCAGGTTCTGAGAAGCTGAAAAGATTTGGAAATGACCAACCTCTTTGCATTTAGGCATTTGACTCAGGTTTGCATTTGTAGCAAATAGAAGACCAATTCAGCAGCTCCATCAAATACAGCAGCTTGTTTTGACAACCTCGTTTTTAGGAGATCAGATTTAGCTACTCAGCTTTAATACTCTTGGTTTTGAATTAACCATCTGTTCTGTAACATTGAGACAGACCTGGTGAAGTGCAGTGTTAGTCTAAGGGGTCTTGAGGCTAAAACACACAAATACATACATATATATGTGTGTATATATATATATATATATATATATATATGCCCACAGCAGGCAAAAAGAGTCAATCAAAATAATAACCAACTTTCCCCAAAAGGAAGCTGTAGTGTTGATTTTTCTGTCTATTCTGGAGCTTCATTTTACCCAATTACCAAGAGGAACTTAGGCCAACACAGCACACATTTTAATCAATTAACACAAAAAGGGAACAACTCTGCAAGGCTTCAGAAAAAAAGCCTTGCATTTACAACAGCTGTAGGTCAAAGATCTTAATCTGGGTTCTTTTGAGACGATTGCCAAAAATAAACATGCTTTTCCACTGTAAATTGTTACTGCAAAGGAAATGCAAAATTCTCAAATGAAAATACAGTTAGAAAAAGCTCCATAGGCAACAATACGCATTTTTAAAGTATTGCTGGGGAAATTAGCTTCTTTTTCCCCTTTCAAAAAGATAGATGCAAGTACACAGTTGCTCTGCTATTTAAAGTCCCATCAAAAGAAGAGAGGATTTTTAAGTGTTGCTTGACCAGTGAACTTTTAACAAACACTTTAATCAACTGATCCCTTCAAGAGAATCACATCATCAAAAAGCCATTTATTTCAGCAGGCTACCAACAGAAATGGCTGAAAGTTGGCTAAAGCATGCTAAAGAAACACAGAACAAGCTCAGAGTTCCCAGATCTTCAAACACCATCTATAAATAAAAAAAGCTCCCAGGAGTACCAGTGCACTCCCACGCAGTATCATCAATACTGGGGTGTGCAGCTGATGCACTGCAGGAGGCTCTCTAAGATCCAGCAGGTCCTGCTCCCACACGTGGTCAGTAATGAGGGCTTACAGGTCCCAGACTGCCACTTCAGTGACCTCCTGGACCTGCTTACAAGAGCTGCTACAACTGCTTTTACAACAGCTCTGGCCATGAGGCTGCACCTCAGTGTAAGGCTGGCAGCACCCAAACACTACAAGGTTTATTTCAGCTCTAAAGTATTGCAGCTCCACTTCCCAATTGCAGCCTCCACTGCAATTAACCCTCCTATTCCCATCTATCTTCTCCAAAAAAAAAAAAAAATTAAATCCAATCCAAACTATGTGTCGCTCCTTCAGACTTACTCCCTGTGCTCATGGCACAGCAGCTTCCCATGGCACAGATGATTGTGACTGCAGAGGTGTTTAGCAGTGGCTCAGTTCCAGCTCAGCCCACCCCAGCTGGCACAGGGCCACTGGCTGCAGAATCAGTGCAGTATGTGCATATCCAGAGCCCTGTGCTCAAATTCCAACAGATCATCACTTTTTGTAAATAAACTAAGGAGCTAAACCATAAGCTTCCAACATAAGCCAGCAAGAAGCAACTCTTGCATTTTACCAAAATCAGCTCTTGTATTTTACCAAAACTAGGAAGGGATACCAAAATAATTCTCAAGAAACCACCCGAGATATCACAGTGACTCTAAATTTCTATCTAACCTTGATTTAGAAAATTGAAGTTATTGTTAGGGTAGATAACTATTGGTGCACATGATCAAACAATCAGCAGATGATGCCAGAACACACCACTGTGTTGACATTTCCCTTTTAAACTCCCCCAACTCATGGTGTAAGTTCTATTAAATGAGCTTTCAATTTACTGGTTTTAAAATTAAGAAACTCAAGATTTTGCAATTCAGATCCCTTTACATAAATAAGTAAGCACAAGCTGTGATATTCAGGTATTTGCCAAAATTTCTAAGAACATGCCGTAGTTGCTGACTGATTTTGCACAGGTGACCACTCAATGAGTTTCCTTTGTGTCCTTACTCCTGCAAAGTTTGATTTATCTGTATTCCATGTATCACTGCCTTTCTCAACATTACTTCACCTAGATGTAAAAAATAGTGAAGAATTAATTTGCCCCTTTTTCATAGTATGTTCAAGCATTGCTTTACCAGAAAAGAAAAAAATTTATTAACTGAAAGGAGGAAAACCAGATTTCCATGAAAAAGGTACATCAAGCCATCAAGCCACCTACTCAACATCAACTATATAAAAATTATATGACAGTACTTGAACCAAAGGGGAACTCTTTCACTCAGCAATTAAAGAGACAGCAAAATGGTTTGATCAAGGATTTAATTTCAAGAAAAAATTCTAGTGATGTAGCACCTAGTGAAGCATAGGAAATTAATCATTATTCCTCTTCAACTTCATTAAAAATCTCTTCTTCTGCTTCCACTTCAAAGCTTCCAGCTGAAAGCCTGATTTGTCCTGTTGGGTCCAGAGTGGGATGACTCTCTAAATCTCAGCTCTCACCAGGAAGTGACAGGCTCCTGTGTGACACAAGTCCAGACACATAAAGGAATGCTCACACTACGATTCCTTCTACAAAGCAAGCTGGTGTGTGAACAAGCAGCCCTGAAATCCTGGATTCATTATCAGGTATGTATTTTTCCCATATCACCTTACTCAAATATGTGCATATATATATTTGTACAGAAAAATCTGTTTTTTTAACTCCTTGTTAAAGGTCTTATCACATAAATGCATACATTGCATTCTGTTAGAAATACTCTGGATAAGAGTTTTTCCTTCTCTTCTTTATCACCTCTAATATTTGGTATGTTTATAGGTTTTTTTTTCCAACTCAATAATTCATGGGTAATTTCAACATATTATACATTTGTGACAAATTTCCTTAGAACACAGTTTGTCTGCTGCATTCAAGTACAGAATCATTAGGTTAAAACACAGCTCCAGGAAAGCTGAGAACTTACCCTATAGTTTAGAGGAAAGTTGTAATAACTTGCCCTACTCCACCTCTTTAAACAAAGATTCTGCAGTAGCCAGAAAACAAGATGCAAAGTAAATCCTACGTGTTCTGCATTCATCCAATTGCAATGCTGTAAAAATAAGCAAAAAAAAAGTGGTTTTTTTAAAAAAATTACTTACAAGCAAGGATTTATTTACCCCTCTGGCTTAACTGCTGGTAGTATCAGCAAGGCAATCCCATTACAGCTGACAGTGGCTGCGTGGTACAAACACCTCCTAAAGAAAAAGACAAGAAACCAAAAGCCACAACCCTTCAGGCTGGAAGGAGCTGCTGGAGCCCAGCCTCCTGCTCAAAGCAGGCCAGGGCTCCATTCAGACCAGGTTGTCTTCACCAGCTGGGACTGAAAACTGACTCAAGGGATCAACATGCTTCCCTAAAAAATTAAAGCCTTCTTTACATATGGTCATTAATAATGACATAGATCAGAGACCTCCCACTAGCTCAAAGCCAGTGACAAATCTTAAATGGCTTTCTTTAAATACTTCTACAGCTAATGAAGTTCAGAGCCACTGAATTACTCCAGTTTCCCAATGCATTCCAAGAGTTTTTAATGAAGTGCAAAAAGTATCCCCTATTATTGATGCTGAATACATTTTTAAGCAAGTTGTGCTCACAAATGACTGCGTCAATGCAGGCAGAGTTGGAGCGTCAGCTCTGAGGGCAACCAGTGTTGACTCGAAGAAAGCAGCTGGTTTTCTCCCAGCCTGGGACAAGGTGGAATAAATCAACTTGAATTTTACAGAAATAACCTATGTAGGTAATTTTGCACACTAGGTTTTAATATCAGCCATCACAACTGCTTTGTTGTCCCCTTGATCCAAGACACAGCACAAATAAATCAGTTCCCAGAGACAAACCCAAACAAGCAAACACATAAAAGCCAACTTACCTAAGTGATTTGTCTTACAAGATTTGTTTGGGGATGATGGCTCAAACTGACTTGCACCCAATCACCCTTTGCTTCACCCTCTACACACGTTTCCAATGCTTCAAATAAGCTTCAGCATTTATTATATGAGTGTAAGAGCATCTTACATGAAGACCAGATTATTCCCTACATCTGGTAGATTTTTAATAGCATTAGCTGACAAAGGAACACATTTTTACAGGCTTACATAAATCCATACTTTAAGCTTTTTTTCTCTTCCTTTTCAAATAAAGCCCATGTCTGGTAAATGTTAATGAAAAAAAAAATGAAATTTCCCTAAGAAGAAGCAAATGCTGGCACAAGTCACCAATTCCCACATAGTCAAGCTCTGCCTCAGGTTCACACATTGTCAAATTGATGACAATGAGCAAATAGGTACTAGGAGAGCAAACAATATTGTTACAAATTTCAGGACATGCTTGGCCTTTGCTTTAATGAAATTAAGCCACGTGAACAAAGCATAGAAAGAACATCTCTACAGACATCCACAGGGTTCAGTGCGAACAGAAGAACAGAAATTTGCACCTCAAGAGTGCTAAGAATACAAGGTAACCAGTCAGATACCCTGATGATGGGTTCAGCACAGCAAAATAGGACCTAGAATTATTTTTAATAGAACTGATGGTAAAGAATTTCTCAGAGGATACTCTCACCAATTTGCTGCTGTGTGAATTAAAAAAAAAAAAAAAACAAACAAACAGTAAAAGCTTCTAAACTAATCCTGATTCTTCACTTTGTGATCTCTTTTGAAAGTCTGTATTAATTCTCAACACCAGGAATAAATCCACTGCAGGAAATCATATGACAAAAACACATGTTTTGGAAAAGGACTATGAAAATGAACCAAGTCAAACTACTCAAGATTTGCCTTGGCTTTAATGTCTTACTTGAATATCAGGTGTAGTAGAAAGGACCCATGTTGGACCATTACAGTTATTTCCCTTTTCACAGCTCAACAAGCACAGGACTGACTTTATTAAAACATTGCAGGAGTCAGGAAGAAGAACACAACACAGAGCAAAATGAAAGAGCAGCTGTACAGCAAGATTATTTTGAACTTCTGTCAGAGGTACACAAACCATCCCAGAAAGCTCTGTATGCTCAAACAGCACTGAAGCACTGCCATTAGGGTTACTATCCTGCAGGAAAACTGAAGTAGAAGTTGCAAGAAAAGAGGTAAGAACAGCCAGTGGTTTATTTGCCACACAGTATCTAGGTACCAACTGCTGGATTACACTTTACACCCTTTCCCAGCTCCTGGGAAAGGTACAGTAACAATTCATGGCTGCTTCCAATTACCTTTCAACAAATCTGACTCTTCCAGTCAGCTCCCACCATGAAAAGATGAACCTTTCCTTGATACTTGTCCCTTAAAAGGTTCAGTATTCCATAAGAACACCCTGGTTTACATTTCTCTTTGCTTGAGCTTCTTGCCAGCAGAGAGGCTGTACGTCAGCTACGTGCTTGCTGTTATCCCATGCAAGGTGCCAGGTAAATCAGCTTAACATCATTCCCAGGCATTTCCCTTAGGTTATGTGACAGCCACAGCTTCAGTGACTCACAGAGTGGCTCGCAGGTGGCACTGTTTGGCCATTGTCACTCTGTATCTGTGCCTTTGCCACTCCACCTGGCTGAAAAGCCTTTCAGGATGCAACAGAGGCTGTCAAGTTGCTACACAAGTTAAGAAAGAACTTGTTCCAGAGCTGGACTTCATCGCAGGGACAAGATCCTGGGCATGCCAACAGTCTCACCCACTGGGGATGGGACATACACCTATCAACTGCTGATTTTAAGGTCTTATTATTCATCTAGTAGCCATACCTTAAATTTTTACAGGAAAAAAGCCACTGATAAGTAGTGGTCGAATGTCTAGAGGAAGTTTACCCTGTAATCTTGTACTAAGGTTTGAACTCTGAATGAAGCAACTCAGATGGCTCCCCCTGCCAATATTAAAATCAGACCAGATATTCCTTGTTCTTGTACTTGAAATCCCAGCAATGAAGAGGCTCAACATTACAGCTACACATTGTGACATCACCATAATGGGTTTAAATATACTTTTTTTTCATGAGATCCTTGAACGCTTCCAGGGATGGGGCATCCAGAGCTTCTCCGGGCAACCTCTTCCAGTGCCTCACCACCCCCACAGGAAAAAATGTCTTCCTAATATCCAGTCTAAGCTTCCGCTCTATAAACTTGAAGCCATCCTCTCTTCTTCCCTCTTGTTTAATTTTTTACTCCATTATAGAAGTGTCTTCACCCTACCACATATTTTATGTCCATGTCAGCAAGAAAGAGAAGGGTATTCTTTAAAATGGTGTATACATTGAATGCGATTCTCATTCATACTGGTCAAGCTGAGGATAATAGAGGTCTCTTGAAATAAAATATAGTTTGTCCAGAGATCATTGTGGACTATTAAAGTAAACCATGCTCAGAAAGCATATAGATTTCCAGTTATTTAGGCTTTTGCATATACACCTACAATGACAAGCATGAAGGGCACTGCAAAATAGGAGAGAAATACCCTTGCAGCATATATTTAAATAAATCCAGTCATCCTCTGCTCTGCTATCCACATTAAAGCAAACGTATTTTTACAAGAGTTGAGGTAGTATTTGAGGTTTTAGAACAAAATAACATTGTTTCGAGACGACAGCATTTGTCAAGCACTCAGGAAGCCACAAGACTAAGACAGAAAAGTTTATTTGCCATTTCTTTCTATTTATGTCACATTTTTATCTTACAGTGTGCAAATACAAATTCAGAAAATGGTAATGACTTAAAAAAAAGGTCAGAACTTACTACAGTAATTTATACTCAGGGAGGGAAACATAGGGCTCTTGCAGCTGGTAATATTGGTATATAGTAATATGAAAATACAGCCAACTGCATTTCCTTACCCTGTGCTGAGGATGGATATTTTTGTCGTGACAAGTAGTGTACGTAAAAAATATTTACCTGCCACAGGCACTTTAGTATTAGAGTACACTAAAAAAAACAAAACACTAAGGAATGTGACTGTATTTGACTGTTCTGCCCATCTGTAATGGTTAATGTTTCTAAGCAGCTCCTGGAAAAATAATCAAAGCTGAAGAATGAAGAGAAAAGCAGCTGATAAATGAAACTAAGCATCTTGTCAAGAAAGATAAAAATGTGGTTAGAGGTCAGTGAAGGACAAGGGGAGGGAGAGAGTGGAAGAATTTGAGAATATTTCTGGTTGGGCTTCCCTAGAAGGCTAAGGCAGAGAGCTGCCAGCAACAAAAATGTTGTCTCTCAAGGAGCAAGGGAAATGAGCACTGACAGGATGTCAGGATCACAACAGGACAGGTGCTTCGTGCAAATTAAACCCAACTCCTGGACAAAGGAACAGCAAAGCAAGTGTTCACCCACTCTGCTCCAAATAGCTCAGCAGCAGAGGAATTGGAGGAATGCTCTGTGGCTGGGAGACATGAAGGGAAAGTACCGGTGTCTTTCCCTCCCATCCAAAACCAAAAGCTGGGCTGCAACTGAGAGGGGCACTTGGAAAGCTACAAAGTCATGAGGGAGTGTTTAGGGCAGAAAGGGGTGGCAGTGCCATCAGGCACACACAGGGAGCACAGGAACAGGTCACCAATGGAAAGTGCTAAAAGAATGGCAGCAGGAGAGCAGCAAGGGTTGGGAAAGAGCCCCGTGTTTCAAAAGGCACACTGCAAATCCAGCACAGAATCACAGAATGCTCTGGCTTGAAAGGGACCTAAAGACCATCTCATTCCAACCCCCTGCCACAGGCAGGGACACCTGCCACCAGCCCAGGCTGCTGATCAAGGCTGCTGAGGAGCTTTACAATGAGTTACAAACGGAAGACCAGCAACTCCTAATAGACCCCAACTCCCTTCTGTCTTGCCAAGGGTTTAAGCAAAACAAAACCCACCATCGCAGAACATTTTAAATTGTAATTTCTGGCTGCTGTCAAGAGCCCAGCTCTCTCACCCCCCACCTAAGAAAGGTGAACCTCTTCCCCTAATGCTGCCACAGAAAAATGACCAACCCATGCTACACACAACTTGCCAACAGCAAACTCACACCCAGCTCTCCTCCTGTAGCACACACCATCTCCTAAAGCCATGTGCCTCTTATCTTCCAGCCTTGCCCATATGGACTGCAAGTTTCTTTGATTACTAAAACCACAAGGGAGGCAAGCAGCAAGCCTAAGGTAGGTTATCATCTTAATTCTTGTGTTATGAGATTGGACTGGGTTTTCTTACAGCTGATCACCCTCACTACATCAAAAGCCATGTAAAGACAGTTCTCTGTGGTCTCACACAGGACAGCTTAACCCCAAGCAGCACTGCTGTGGTTTGTATCAAGCCAGTCACTTTCTGGTCTGTTCCTGGGACATAAGGGAACAGCAGGGTACCCGATTTGTTATGACACCTTTGTACATTACATTTTGTTTTGCTCTCCTCTTCCATTCTTGGAAGAGGAAAAGCCCAAAGACTTTTCATTTATGGTATATTTTAGTTTGAAACAAAGACTAAGTTCACAGGACATGAGGGAAGTAGGTAAATTGCTAAGCAAATATATGAAGTGCAAAGAAAGAACATGGGTATTAAAAAAGAAAATTCAATTTCTATTCAGACTATTTCATAAACTCTTATTAATATAGTCGTTTCCTGCCAGAACTTGTTCACTAGAATGAGTTCTGACAAAAGATTCTGCTACACTCTACCAACTCTTAAAAAAAAAAAAAAAATCTATGTTCCCTTGTATGCTAAGTAGTCTTTGTTATTTGTTATCACTTTGGAGTATCAGGTTACCAATTCCAATCCCATTAGCTGCATGAAAACACTGCCTTGTATTCAGTGTGACTGTTAGTCCTGTGCTCCTCTCTGACACTTCCACTGCACAAAATACAGCCTCCAACTCTGCTTATTTGAAGTTTCTGTCCTTGTCCCCAATGAAAACAGTGCAAATACTTGGACTGACTTGGGGGCAGGCATGAAGCCCAGGGCAAACTTTCTAAAAACAAAAAAAACAAAAAAAAAAAAAAAAACAAAAACAAAACCAAAAAAAACCACCACCACAATTGCTTCCTGGTGGCCAAGGACAAGGGCATTCAACCCCTGCCATATGTTTCTCTCCGGATGGGAATTATTATTCCAGGTACAACTGCTAGTTAATATTGCCAGATAAACAGCTGCAATGCCACACTTAAGCATTTGCTCTCTTGATTCCCAATATCAACTTCTCAATATTATCAGCCGTGGCATCTTCCTACTTTCTTCTCCAGGAAGACTGATATGTGCAACCACTGATGAGTTCCTTTTAACTTTCCCTCATATGTCACATAGAAGAGGGAGAAGAAAGACAAGGACAGACACAGATTTTACAAGTGTTTAAGTGCCTAAAAATGGTGCAATTTAATAAGGAACTGGGGGATTTGCATCAATGAGTGTTCTCTTCTGTTTGCAAGGAAAACTTTGCAAGGATTTCTTTATAAATTTCACTTAATGCCACACTAGTCAGAATGAACATTAGTATCAATCTACTGGATAATTGCTATTAATTCACTAATTGTCAAGATACATGCAGCTTTTATATGGCTTCAAGCTTAGTATTTAAGAAACACAGACTGACAAGCAAACACCTACTTTTTAGAAAGCAACAAATTATGCTGTGCTCTCAATAATCCCATTTTACTCAGAAGGAGATAATCACCATCAGCACGGGCATGGCAGGAGGGAGTGGAAGGGAGAGGAGAGAAAGCAGATCAGATGTGTAGAAGACCTCCAAACAGCCCTGTGACAAGAACAGCAGACCCTTCAACCCCTAAAGCCACACTGTCTCCCCACTTCAGCACAGACATAAAACATCTGGCTGCCCAGTGGAATTACAGCCTCTTTTTATCCATGCTCACCAAACTGCTAACTGAGAGTAAAACCCAAAGTTACCAAAGGTTCTTCTGGAAACTACGAACTCCTTTCAAACAACAGCTTAGAAACATTGACAAACACTCAGGAGTCCAAAAATATTTCAGCAAAATACTTCCAGTTCACTTGAAGCAAGAGGAAGTTCCTTTGGAGCTCTGAAGATTCCTGGGAAGAACACAATACAAAGAAAGCACAGCGAACCTGGCCAGTTTAAAACTGGACAATGCAGAGGCACAGTGAGGTACAGGCTGGAAACACGTCAGGTACTGTTGCAGTAAGGGAAGTAAAACTCAAGGTTACACCGAGTACAGCTTTCAAATCAAGTAAATAAACTCAAACTACAACATCAAGCCTGGAGCAAGGGCAGAAGCTGGAAGTCAGTTGCATTACACATTTCTAGAAGTTGCCCTCCCCTTTCCGCTTAAAGGGGTTGTAAGGCATTAAAATCTGACGTCTCAAAATACCATGAAATCATCACAACTGCCAACATGGGGAAAAAGAACTCTCCTTTCAAAGGCATAGATGTCACATCACACTACCAAGGAGGGAGCAATACCACAGCAGAGGACAATATTCAAGCTCACCTTTAAAGCTGCACTGCCTGCTTGCAGGTGAAAAACAAATCCTGGAGTGCCTCACAACTTTTCCAAGCTCAAATATCCTCTTAGTGCATCTGCATGAGCATTTTCCATTGACAAAGAAGGTTAAAGCCTCTTAGCTGAAACACATATTGCTCTATCTACAGTGCTCAGTCCAATCCTCAAAATTAATGTCAGACCCACACAGAAAAACTTCAGGGATCTTCACAGGTTATCCACAGATTACTTGTAGCCTCTGTGCTAATATTTCTGCCGAGTTCCACTATCTGGGACCACATGGAACACACCATGATATGAAGATTCAGTTGGCAACAACAGGTGTAGATGTGTCTTGCACAGCAGACTCCAATGCTGGAATTTAACTAAAACCATAACTTATAATACTTGGAATTGGCAGCATCCTCTTGTATTATAATGCAGTACACTGGAGTTTTTTTAGTTACCATGGATAAAGTTCTGAAGTGTTTCCCTAAACTCAGTTTGAAGGAGCACAATGTAATTGGCTGCAATGTAACTTTGTTGCTCATGTTTTGGAGCTAAAATTAATCCAGTAATGTAGATCACTACCTTTGGAGACACAAGTGAGCAACAGATAACTCTCTGAGAACTATCCCATACATATGGGATAAAAAAAAAAATCTTTTCATAAATATTTACTCATTTAGATTACAGATCTATCTTGCTACCCATACAGAGGAGACTACAGAGATGACCGTCTGTCCTCATTACCATTCCTCCCTTCTTGTGCTAAAGATAGCATAGAGAGTAAAAATAAATAAATCCTCAACAGTATTAGGAATTAGACAACGTCATGTTGAAAGATACCCTAGATGAGGAGCCTTATCTCTCCTGGCTGGCTGGGAGGGCAGGGGGGCTCTGACCCACAGAAGGGAGGTGGCACTTAAGCCTCCCCTAGGTGGTCTCTTGCAGCAGGCTCTACTCCCAGCTGTAATTGCTCCTCAGTCCTAACTGGATGCCTGACCAGTCTGGAACAGTTCAGCAGAGTATTTAAACAGATGGATGGTACAGGCCACTGGAACAAACCCCATTTTTTCCTGGCTGCAGCTCTCTTTCAGTGCATTCCTTTGAAGTCTGTGCCACTGAGGAATCAACAACAGCTGAGAAACATGTGTTATCATACAACACCGAGCGCAGCCACAGCACTGCACAGCAAGATGCTTTTGTGCAATAATCCTGCACTACAGCAGGCATTACAGGGTCTTTTGGTGTGGGTGAGCTCGCTTTCCAAGCACAACAAGAAAGTAAACAGATCCCTCCCTCCTTAAGGGGCGACTCAAAAGCAGAAAGGTGAATTACGCTGATGTCTCAAGCACATGCCAGCTGAAAGCTCACAGCGCCTGACTCCTAGAGTCCTCTCAGATACATTAACACTCTCCATATTTATGTCATCACAAGGATGACCAGATGTTTGCAGAGATCCAAGTGAAGTGACAACCCAGAGGGGTCTGCTGTTCCCCTGGCAGATGTGACAAACCCCTCTATCTACAGCTCGAACCCACCTTCCTTTCCCCAGCAGGAAAACTTCCATGATCTCAACTTCACAGGTGACAAACTGGAGAGAGATGGAGCAGGATGGCACCGCTCAGCACACACAGACCACTCAACCCCCTCCCCACACTTTATCAGCACAGAGAGAGATAACATACAACCTCAGAAGAGCCAGGGGAGAAAACACCACAAGCATCCCCTTATCAGCCAGGAAAACCACTCCTGTCAAAAGCATGAGATCACCACATGCTTCAAGGGGAATGGGAAGGGTAGGAAGAATTAAGTTATTTATGAAACTGAATTTGAAACTAGATTCACTGTCTGGATTCGGAAGCATGGAACTATGTGCATATGCAGGAGGACAGCAAGTTGCAAACACACAACACATATATACACACAAACATACTTGTCCAATAACAACTCTCTGCAGAACTGAGTATCATTTTCACTGGAGAAAAGCAACAGGTTAGAGCCTCACATTTACAAAGTATCCCAGTCCCAGGAAAGCAGACACTGAGATTATAATAAATGTCATCACACTGTCCAATCCCAACCCCACCATGAAAAAAATTACAGGAAAACCCAGGCTTTCAAAAATGCCCCAGAAAACCATAAAACATTTACATTTAATGTCAAGATCGAAGTCTTAAAGGCTTAAAAACCCAAGCAAAAAAAACTAAAATTAGAGAGCAAACACACTGGTGGACTAAGCTAAATTCATAATTACAGACCTCACAAAATGAAATTACCAGGAACAGCAAGCACCACACCGAGGGGGGTCCTCAGCCCAGACCCCACAGTACAGTTTTCCACCCTGTAATTCAATTTAACAGTTTCTTTCTGGAGAGGTCAGTGCTGTCCTTCATAGTCAGCTTGAGACAGACTTAAGGGACCATAGAAAAAGGGACCATACTGTGAAAGATATTCAGGGGATAAAAATAACCCCAGTCTCAAAACCTTTGCAGCAATATAAAAATCCAGTGTTGTTCAAAATAAATGGTCATGCTCAAGACCTCTACAACTTTCCAAGAATGAGTATCAGCACATGTCAAACTCCCACCTCATCAGCAATCAGAACAAGAAGCAAATGTTTATGTGCAATTATTCTTACAAATCATATGAAAAAGCATTTAGGAGAATCGGTGCAACGTCGCTATCCCGGGAGGCAGCTCAGGCAAGAGGTCACACTGCCCTGTGATGGCAGAAGCAGAACCCACCATCCTCAGTGCTCCTCTCCATGCCTTCAGCAACTCCATCTCCTCCACTCCTTTTCAGAGCTTCCCTCAAACAGATTTTAAGAAGTAAGATTAATCAACTGAATTTGGCTCTTCAGAATTGTTGCTGGCGTTTCCAGTAATGGTTCGAGGTAGTTTTGAAAGACTTAAAGTTCTTGCTAAATATGACTTGGTATTTTTCTCCTCCTATTTCCCACTATGCCAAACTTTTTCATCTCCAGGAAAGAAAAAAAACAAGAGTAATTCAAGAAATTGATCAAATTCTTCTGGACTCCCAAAGGTGGAAAGGATGAAGAGATTACTTAACTGTAAGAAGTGAATCACCTTTATCTCTCAGTTGTCCTAAAGGGCACACAACTAAGTACAATGAATCCCAAGCAGTCATTTCAGTTCTCTCAGCAATTCATTCAGTATCAAAAAAATTTTCTGCTCTAAGACTCAGAGAAGTACTTCCAATTTCATGTCTAGTCTATTTTCCAATGAGATATCATCAAACAAAAAGTTAATCCGAAATTAAATTTTCTCTCTTCTTTAAAAAAAAGCAAGGCTTATTTTATTTACAGTTCAGCCACATGGTGTTTTGGACTTTTGGAACAGTATCTATCAGAATAGTCAATGTAACAGAAAGAAGAACCACCTCCAATCAAGAGAGTTGACAGTTCATTCACAAGCTACACACTACTGAAAAAGACAGAGCCTTTACTTTCACAGCACTTAACACAATCGCACCGTGCCCAAACACACTTAGCAGGGAGCCTGAAAGTCCTTAAACAGTGCCTTGCAGAAATCATTAGACAATTGATTTGCTCGCCCTCCACAGCCCGGCAAACACTCAATTTCAACGCATGATACTGACTAGAGCTGAGGCAGAAACTCACAGGTCCGAAGCAGACTTCCTAAACCCCCGACAGCACTTTTTGCCACGGATGCGAGCAGTTTCCAGCGATTTTGTTATATGTCTCAACCTCCGACACATCCGCAGCTTAGGGACGGGAGGCGTGACAGGTGTAATTCCAAAGGGGACACCGGAATCCGTAACCTTCTCCCGCCTCCTGAGTTTCCACACTGACGAAACACACGAGCAACGCTGAAACGCAGTTTAGGACTGCGTTCATTAAATCACCATTCTGCTGGACAGAAAACAGGCTGGCACACACCGGGCTAGCACAGCCCCAAACCGGACCCTGGAGCAGACCTCCCCAACACCACTTCAGCGCTGGAGAAAGCAAGCAGCAGAATCCATTCCTTACCCTTTAAAGTTCATGCCTCTGTATTGTCCTACCGCACTATATTTGCTTAAGCTTTTCTCATCAATAGTACCCCACGAGGAAAAGAAAAAAAAAAAAAAAGAAAAAAACAATCCAAAAAGTCTCATGCATTCCCTGCTGGCAAAACACATTTTCTTCTAATCTTTCTTCTTACTGGGGAAGAAAAAGAGAGAGGAAGGAATTTGGGCAGGAATAAAAGAGATTAATTGTGAAACAAACCAGCAGTGCCCGAAGAAGGGGGAAAAGAAAAAAAAAAAAACCAAAACAAACAGTCCACGTAGCAAAAGGGGGAAAAAAATGAAAAGAAGCAAAATAGGTTTAATTTTCTTTCCGGTGACAGGAAGACAAGAGGAAAGAAAACTACTACAAAGATTTCCCTGTGCAAGTAAAGTCGGTTTTGAATTCCCTTCCTCAAGGACACCGAAAAATATCCCTTACTTTTCTATGCGATGCTCAACGGATGCCAGGAGAGAGGAAAACCCGGAGGAAGCCGGGGAAGTAGCGAAGGAAGAAGCGAAAGGACAGAAGCGAGTGCCAGAGGGCTGGGAAGAGGCGAGAGGGAGGAACGGCGGAGCCGAAAACGCCAAAAGAAAATCCCCAGAAACAACAGGAAAAGAAACACACAC
>QUSF01000021.1:640290-697133 GCA_003676055.1 Chloebia gouldiae
CGGCAGTGCGGGGAGGGACGGGGGGGCCTCCGCCTCCTTCCTGCCGCCGCCTCGCTCCCCTTCACCGGGGGAGACATGTAACGGAACTGGGGCGCCAGCGCGGCATTGTGGGAGCTCTTAAAGCCGCAGCCTCCCCCGCCGCCCCGGCCCGCGGCCGCGGGAGGCGGCGGCGCTGCAGCCTCGCCCGAGCGGAGCCCCCCGGAGCCGCGCCCGGCACCGGGAGCCGCCGCCTCCGCAGCCCCGGCGCTGCAGCCTCGCCGGAGCGGAGCCCCCCGGAGCCGCGCCCGGCACCGCGGGGCGTTGGGAGCTCGGGGCCGCCCGCTCTTCTCCGCACCCCTCCCAAAACACAGGGCGAGCCCCGGAGACCTCGGGTTACTCTGCTGTTCTCCACGAGGTTTTATTATTTTTCGCCCTATTGTTTCTGGAAGAAACAAGAATGCCTTTGGTGCTTGTTTGAACCGGGATGCGGGAAGCCGGCAGGCAGCGTGCTGTGTTGTTGGCGATTTGGATTTTGATGATGGAAAATTCCCCACGGGAAAAAAAAAGTCATAAACCTCAGAGCAGCAAAGACCGCAGGCTGTTTGGGGCAAAAAGTTTTGAGTATGAAGTTTGAATCAGTTTTGGGAAAATGATCATTTTAAAAAGATCCGAAACCTCTTTGGAAACGGATTCCAGCGCTGTGATGCACAGGCATTTTTCGCTGTCTGCAAACACTGGCGCAGGGTCTGCGCTCAGCTCCCTGCAGCTGCAGTCACAGCTCTTCCCTGGGCTCTTGGCCTTCCCAAAACTGCCTGTGCCATGTCCAGGACACGCTGGTCATCTAAAGAGTCTCATCAAAAGAACTTCTTTTCTTGTTTGTGTTATCACTATTCCTCTTGCAGGTTTTGAGCATCCCAAAGTGGTTTTATGGAGGTGGGTTTTTTTTGTAACTCCTGATCTTCAGAGGAGAGCAGGGTTTTGCTTCCATGCAGGGTGTTTGTTCTACACAGCTCTGTGCTAGTGCTACACGGAGGACATTTTCAAGAGCACAAGTATAACTTCAGTTTAGATACAAGCAAATATTTTTGAGATTTGTGTTTGGGGCTGTTTGCACAAATATTCCTAGTGCATCTGAATCTTGGGTTATGATCGCATCTTTCTTTGTGGGTTCATTTTGCTAAGCAGATTTTTTTGTAAACACACCTCCAAAGTTCCTGCTAAAAGTCTTTAGAAGGCTATGACTTCTATTTCTTTGTTTAGACCTTTTTATCCTCTCTTACAGGAAGAGGTGCTAAGCAGTCTGCGAGAAGAGCCTTAAGCACAACATGAAGTGTTGTAAAAATTCAGATTACTCTGTTGGGGACCATGTGCTTTCTGTAGTCAGTTAAACACTCACCTTCAGTTTCAGAAACTTAAAAAAAAAAACTACTTGAGGGATGAAAATAAAAAGGAGTTGTGCTGATGACCAGTTCTGCACTCTACTGGTTGAGATTTATTTGCACTAGGCATATTTTACTATGACTTTCAAGAATGTCAGGCAACATCCTAAAAGCTTGATGCATTTTCTAGGTAGATTCTTGTTTGCAAAATATTTAACCAAATATACCTGTCAAGATGCTGCTCTTCTCAGAATACACCACTGCTTCCTTTTGTTTTTCATGAAGCCTGTAAACACAACAGGAGCCGTAAAACTCATGGAAGAAATTTTGCCAAAATTCAGGCTTCCCAGGGACTCTCATGGAGTGAATGATCTGGGAAGCTATTGAAACTATATGACCTGGGAAATTATTGTTAGGAGGAGAAAAGCCTTTTTGAAGGAGTTAATGGTTTACTGAAAACAAGTACTCGATAAGTCATTGAGTTTGTGTTGTTTGCCTGCTCCAGGTGTTCAGCAGGACCGGGGGCCACAACATCAAACATCGAGTTTTCTATTCAAAGTTCACTCACCTATTAGTTTCTAAAGCCCAACAAATAATTTTTATACACTTCCTTTGTAATTTCCTGCGAGAAAGTTTAGTGAATGAAAAACACTCCTTTACAGAGGGGAAATTAATGGCCACAATTAAGAGATTTCCCAATGTTCAGCACATGCACAACAAGGCATAAAATGCTTATGCTCAGTGTTGTTGTGGTGTTTGACTTGCTGGCTGAGCACTGGCATTCTTAATGTTCTAATGTCTTATTTCTTCCTATATCCCTCTGCAATTTGGTTATGAAGTCACATTTCCGCTGCTTCAAAATAGCGTTTGTGAATTTTTCAGAGCAATTTTTGCCCATTTTGATATGACAGGACGTCCAGAGAGGGCATCAAAAATGTAAGTCTTTTGGGAGGTGAGATGGTGGCAAAAAGAGAAAATCTTGTGTTGCTTCAATTGCATAAATTTGACCAAGGCTAGCACAGGGAACATGACAGTGGTCATTTAAGTTAAAAGAGGGGAATCAGGCTCAAATCCAGCCATGAAATTGGGCTAAAATTGTACAGATATATGTAACACAGCAGTCCAGCTGCTCTTTTGTGAAAGAGCAAGATGCCTCGTTTCCCCAGAAAATTGGTTAGGAAGATGTTACAGAGTGCTGCTAAATTGTACCAGCCAAGGGCAGGACTTTGTGCTGGTGCAGGGTGACTTTGCTGTGACAGCTCTTCACTCCTGGTGCCCACCCCAATCACTTCTTAACTTTGTTACTTTTAATGTAATCCCAAATAATCTGAGTCACATTCACCTTCACTCAGTCCTTTTCCCACACTTTTCTGGAGGAGGGTAAATAGGATCTAGCCAGAGTAGTTTTCAGATCTGTAGGAAAGCAGTTTTCCCATAAAGATCCTGCTTTAGTTTTGCCAAAGGGGTAATTTAAGTATCCCAGGAAAGGAGTAAGGCACCCTTTGGATTCTAGTTGCATAGGGAATTCCTTTCACCACACAGCCACACACATGCAGAGCCTTACACATATGTTCTTAATGAGCACAGAAAGGAGAAAATAGGCCCACATGCCTTTTGGTTATGTAAGTTTTCCAAGAATGATGCTTTTTTGACCAAAATCAAGAAGAGAATCTTCCTGAGGTTCCTTAATTTCCTCCTCTCCTTGATCTAGCAGCAGCTACCACTGCCTTGCCACTGTCATTTCACCTTGGGAAATGCAGTGTCTTGGTGGGCCCTTCAGATTTAATCCAGACTATAAAATCCAGCTGATTGAGAACAGAAACAGCTCTGTGTGACCAGTGACAAGTGATCAGCACTGCTTGTACCATCATGGGTTTGCAGGAAGCTCTTCATGGTCGGAACAGAACAAACTCTGTCTCTGCAAATGCTTTCTTGAGGAAAACTAGAGCTGGATCCAGCAAATTATTTAACTGTGTACATGTATCCGAGTCTGTGAATAGTCTCAGTGGGACTTGCATGATCAAAGGTAGGCATGTGCTTAAGTACTTTGCTGAATTTGTTCCATAGCAAATAAATCTGTACTGATACCCAGCAAGCAGAAAAATAAGCTAATTTGGAGTGGGGTTAATTTATGTCCAGTGGTGTATTTGATTAACTGTAAAATGAACATTTCAAGAATCTGGTTTCTTTTAAAATAGAGCTGCTGTCTGATATTCAAGGGAAGCAAACAAACATCAGATTAAAATTTAAGTGCATTCTTCAAACTCTTTCTTCTTAGTTTTGTTTTTCTTTTCAGTTAATATTTATTTCTTGCAGCCTGAGGAGCAATAATTCCTGGTTGTTTCTCCTCTGTGTTTCTTAGGTCTTGCCTTGCTGTGCATTGAGTGTGAGTGATGTGCTCTGTTCAATATACAGAAAAATGCAACCTCAGTCTTCAAATGGTTGAAATTCAAAAGACAGACATTCTAAGATGGGAAATATATTCTATTTCTGTTTCACGCAGATCCTGGGTACTCACAGAGAATGCAGATTTCAAGACTCTGCTCTGTGGAAGAGATCCAAATGAGCTCAAAAAGGAATCCTAAACTGAATTCTTCCCCTTTCTTTCTGACCTGGACGTGAATGTTAACTCATACTAACTAGGGAATTAGCCTTGAATAAGCAACCAGAACAAATTTATTTTTGTTGTCAGTACAAGCAGTAACTTTCCCAGTTCCTGGGTCCAGCCTAAGCACAGTATGAATATATTCAGGGATAGTTACAGTTCTGGCAGGCAAGATACTCAATATTCATGAGTGTGGCTCTTCTGTTTATTTCACAGGAATGGGAATCAGGTGAGCCTGGTTCTGTCTGTTCATCCAGAAATGGCTTTTTTCTTCTGATTTTTCTTGATTAATAGAAAGTCTCTTCTTCCTTCAGAGATAGACCAGTTGACTCAGGTTAGAGGAACATCTTGAAGTCTAAAGTGGGGGAATGTTACAAAGGAGTGGAATATTACTTGCAGACCTCACCCTTGTGCATTGGCCATAAGATTATAAGATTTGGATGAACACCTTTAAATCAGTTTTTAAAGGCCTGTTTAAATCAATAGTTATCTGGAATGGTTGATAGTAAATTGTAATTTTTAAAGTATTTTTCTTCAAGTTCTGTCTTCTGTAGATTACTGCACTTGAGTCTTGGCTTTCATTAGAGAAAAAAAGTATGTTTGTAGTTGCCATGGCTACAAAGAAAAGCAAGAAAGATGTGAACCTTGATAATTCTGGAACCAAAATGCAAATAAGAGGAAATCTAAATGTTGTATGATAAGGGAAGAGAAATTACCAATAACAGTCTTCAGACATTTAATTAGGACATAATGACAACAAAATGCTCTGCCTGTTAAGTTTTATGCAAGTACTTTGCATCGCCTTTTTGCCAAGTCCTGGAAAGAAATACCACTATAAATCTCAAGAAATTCAGAAGAGAGAAAATGATGTACTGTGGATCTGAGAAAGTGACCAGATATCAGCTAAAACAAATTAATATCTCTATGGGGACTTGCATCTCTCTTGCCTGGTGACAGAAACCATTGCACCAAGCAAGGACTGAGAAACCATCTGAAGATCAAACTATCTACAAAAAGTCTTCTGTTGAAGAGTTGGCTCAGCAGAGAAAAAACTTCACACCTTAAAAGAAATCCAATGATAGAGACAAAAATAGTTGACTTAACTAGGAGGGAATGACAAGGAGAAGATTTTAATTTAGGAACCTGGAAATGTGCCCTTGAAATGGGTGTAATATTTAATGTAGGAGTTAATTTCCTGGGTGTCTGGAAATCTGTGCCCTTCTCTGATCAAGGACATTTAGACAGGAATATTCTTTTATAATGCACAGAAAAGTTGTAAAACTTTTGTAATTCCAATTTATCTTTGGGTTGGATGTTTTGGTGTTGTTTTTCTGGTAAAATATAGCAGAATCTTCTGTCTCCAGGTGTGAGACTAAACTTTAGGATAGTAGGATAGCTTTCCATGGAGTTCAAAAACCAGGAATATTTAAAGGGTCTGGCATGATATTGTTACTTTTGATTTAGGGCAGTTATATTTCCAGTGTAAGATATGATTCATTAGCAATATATTAAAATATATTTATAACGATATTCACTTCAGTTTATAAATCAGTTTTGTTGTTATTCTTTTGTATGTCTGGCAGGTGTGCTAAAAGATATGCCTGCTATTCTATTATGCACAGATTTTTATCATGCACATTGGAAGGAACACGAAACCTCTTTCATATTTTGACCTCGTCAATAAATTCTAGACCCTCAATTTTTTCTTACTGCATTTCATTTTTCCTACTACATTTTTCCTACAGTATTTCATTTCTATTGAAAATGGTAGGAATTACCTGTCCCCTGAAGCAGCAAAATCAAGGCTAATAGACTTTAAAATACAAAGAGTGCAAAATTTCAAAAACACCTCAGTAGTCCCAAACTTAAGCCCCATTTTCATAAGTAAGTTAGGGCCAGATCTCCAAAGCTTTTGGAAAATGCAAATAGATGCCTCGAGGGCTTTCAAAACACACATTAAAATGAAGAAAAAAAAAAAACCACTGCAGAATAAAGTATTGCTGCTGAGGTTTCCATCTTAAGAAGTTTGCATGGGAAAAAAAGAAGAGGTTTTTACTTCTCAGGGATTTTTTGAAAACCTTGGGAATAAACACTGACACTTCACTGCACCTCCAGAAAATTAATAATGGAAGTTTTAGGCTGTCCTAGAAATCTGTTGCAGCAAAAATTGGTGCTTTCCTCTGCAAGGTCTGTATTTAACCCGAGTTCAGCAGATTCATTTCTTTGTCAAAAAGTTTCCCTGTTGTCTTGTGAAGTCTTTTTTAAAGTCTCACTCCTTGCTTTTGTGGTAGGTTGGGAAACATGAGAGGGCAAGATACCTTCTTTCAACAAAGAACTAATTTCCTGATCCTTATGACCCAAGTGAGCCAAGCTTCCCCACAGAGAAACAAATTGGATGACTGTTTTAGGATAATTGCATAGTTCTATGCCTTACAAGTAAGTTATTGGAAATCAGAGCTGTGAAAAGCTCTTTCTTTGCTTTACCTGTTGTTGCTCCTCATCGAGCCCTTTGTTTTCAAGAGGTTTCATTTATTGTCTATTTCAAACTGAAAAAGAGCAAAGAAATTGGCAAAGTAATTTTCAGATATTTACATTATCAGCTGGTTGTTATTTGGTTTAAAATTTTCTTCCTGCCACTTTCCTTGTCCCTTCTCTTCCTTTTACACAGTATCTTTTTTTTTTAAGGCCAAAATCTTCAAAACTCTTGTAAGCCTGTGTGATGCTGCATCCACAACCATGCATTCATTTACAGATCTGTGTGTCCACAGATCTGGATTAGGGTTTTCTGTATTAAACTTTAACAGTCACGTGTCTTGGCTTCCAAAATCTGTTGGGAGCAGAGAGTTCACTGGTGAACGAAGGTGGGAGATTCTCAGTATTGGTCCGTGCCTCGTGTTCTTCCCCCAAGCCACAAGTCCTGCACATTTGTTGTGCAGCACCCTGAATCCTTGTCCTGTGGCTGCAGATGGATCTGAGCAGGGTGGCAGTGGCGTCACAGCCAGGTTGTACCTTCACATACCCTGCATCCCTGCTGATGTGGGGAGAGAGCAGAGGCTGCCAGCCCTTCCCACCAGCTCTTTTCTGCACAGCCAGCACCCAGTGTCCAGGGAACAGAGGGGAGGAGCATTTTGCAGCATCCTGATATAAGGGAGAGCCTCCCCTGCTGCCCTGGGTATGGATATGCCAACGGGAGCACCTGGAGCGTGGTGTAGGGATACCCCAGCCACTCCTGGATGGCTGGAGCAGTGGTGGTATAAGCTCAGGCCCAAGCTGAGATCAGGGAAGGCTAATTTCCTTTTTTGGGAAATAATCCCAACACAATGTAGTCTTTTCTGTGCTAGGGAAGTATTTTAGGGCTGTTATTTAGGGCAGCTCTTTTGCTAAGTACTGAGACCCCTCTGGCCCAGCCAGTTCCCTTCTTGCAGCTCCACATCTTTGGTAACTGGGAAGGGCTGATGAGCTGCAGAAGGATGTCAGCATGGTGGTGGTTGTCTAAGGTCTCTTTGTGGGAAGGAAAGGGGAAAAGTCACCTTACAGATCCCCATGGGCATTCCTGCAAGAAGGAGGAGCAGAGTCCTGCTGGGAGGGAACTTTCTGGGGCTGTCTGCTGGTGGTTGGAGGCGAGTGGCTCCTTGTCCTGGTGGCATCTTCTCCTGGTTGTGACTCCACGAGGGAGCTCTGATCTTCAATAATCTATTTTCACCCGAGAGAAAATATTGTGCTCTTATGTGAAAATAAAACTGCAAAACCTCTGAAAATGTCCACACTTATAACCACAATGTCCTGGAGAAGGGTAATTTTCATTTTGGGTCCAAGGCCACATTCTCGGCATTGCTTCAAAAAAAGAGCTATAATGATTTGTACTCAATGAGGATCTGGTCTTTAATTTTGTATACCAAGTAAAAATGAGCACTGCTTTGATTTTTTTCCCCCCACTACTCCTGAAGCACAACCCTCCAGTGAATGATGAATATTCCAATGTCCTGAACATGATGGATTTTAATTTCTTATTAGAGGAAGCAGAGGAAGAGAGAAGGTAATAGCTTTAGAGAGAATGGCTCTGTTTGTTTTTTTTAAGTACCTACATTTGCCTGGTAGTCTGCTATGTAAGTGAATTTCCTTGAAATCTGATTATTGATGTACCATTTTTTTGTTATTGTATCATTTATGTCAGGCAGCCCACCAGCACAATTCCTCAAAAGAGAATGGAAGTGGTGTAAAATCTGAATAAGGGGTGTAAAGCTAAATGGCAGGAAAAATACTAGCATCAAATGTAGTAGGTCAAAACCCAGCAAATTTTTTAAATTATTGATGTTTTTCTGAGGAATTCAGCTGTAAAAGGGATCTGTTAACATAACATGGTAGAAATTTCCAACACATAGACATAATTTAATTTGTTCACTAAAACTTCCAGTGTAAATGTGGGCACGGGGGGCGTAAGTGATGCAGGCACAGCACTCTGACACTGACTGGATGTATTTTTCTTCCCTGCTGTAAAATCACAGCTCCAAGCTACTTTCAAGGGTTTGCTGTGTAAGGAAAGTCTAGCAGGAAAGCTGAAAACAGGCAGTAAATTGATTTAGGCCAGTTTTTATTCTTTCAAGCAATAACAAAGTAACCTCCAATCTCTTTGTTTTTCTGACCTGTCCCTGACTTCTGCTGTTTGTTTGCTTTTTCATGTCACTGAGTTTGTGTCATGCCTAAACAAAGAGATGGACTGATCTTTTGTTCCTGGTCAGTTTTAATTTGTTTTCTACGACCTGTATATACAAACGGCAGAGGTGTGATGTTTGAAATGCTAAGGGAAGCCGAAAAACAGGTCTTGAATAAGACTCTCTTTTTAGGTTATTGTAGCAGAGGAGGGTTTCTCAACTAATTACCCAGCCTTTCAGCCAAAGACAGGAACAAAGGAAGTGCCAAGCTGCTATAAGGTAATCATTCTGTTTATCAGCGCTCTACAAACACCACTTGTAAAGTAATGATAAGCCCTTTGCACTCAGATAATGCAGCTGATCCAGGCATATCTCAGAGATGCTGTGCAGATCTCCCAATTCAAAAGAGGCTCTTGCCTACATTCAGGTGAGAAATGGTGTTCCAGATGGTCCAGTGAATATTTTAGAGGCTGGCAGTGAAATCAGAGGCATTTGGGGCAAGCAAGAATAGGTCCTGTAGACTGAGAAATGAAGGAGGGTAATAACAGGACATTGCTGCTTGGAACACAGAGAAAAGGAAAGGCTAACTATAAGGAAAATTTGGTTTAGACAGAATTTTGTTTCTTAGTAGTGAGAGAGTTAAGAAGATGATGCTGTTTGGGTTTTGCCAGTTAAATTCTGCTGTGAATCCGCTTTTGTTTTCTTTCATCATAATTTCTTCTTGTTTTTCTTTCATCCAAAGGCACTCTTCCTAAAACAATGTTCCCGTCACTTTTAGGGAAAGTTTGCCAAAGTCATGCACCTCTTTATGCCTTGCACTTTGTGAATATTTCATCTTCCATAAGCCGTGCCAAAGACTCTCATCATGAAAACAAGGATCTAAATAATTCTGAGATAAATGAGGGCTGTTCTTCTCTTTTCCATATTAAGTGTTTATAAACATCAAAATAATAATAACCTTGAAAAAATTACAAACCCAAATGCTTTAAAAAATCATTTCTTCAGAAGTGCTACCAGTAAGTATCTGGGATGGTTTTGATTTTTTTTTTTTTTTAACACATCGCCTCCCCATTTTATGAAAGCAATTTGTAGATACCCACAAGACCCAGTGCCCTCAGAACTAGCCTGGCATCTCTTCCATGAAAAAAAAAAGGAGTTCTCAGAAGAGTCTCATTTAATTTGTGGTACTATGAACTTCCACTGAGGGAGGGCATGTCTCAAATCTGAGCAAGTATTCCTTTTTGATTTGTTTTCTCATAGTCACTGTTTACTTTCCATGTGGGTGAAAGAGTGCTGGTGCTGATCATCCCGTGGGAATTGCCTGCCCGGATAGGCTGCAGCCAAAGGGGATGTTCAGGGGCAGGGCTGTTGTCCCTGTGGGTGTCCTGTGGGTCATTCCCCTGATCCATGGCCCCTTGGAGCAGGTACAGCCCATGGGAGGGATTGAACAAATATCTGTGCCTAGCAGATATTTGAAAGAAGAGGAGAGGTCAGGGGCCTGCAGTGTAAATATGGGAGAGAAAAGCCAAGGGGATGAGGTATTGTAAATGCAGGCGAACACAGTGGGAAGAAATGATGATGTCTGACTCAATTCAGAAGGCTGAATTATTTCTTTATTATAATTATGCTAAAATACATTAATATACTATATAAAAGGAGGATACTAAAGCTACATACTACTTTCTCCTACTCTATCTCTAATCTAACTAACTCGTGACCCTCTCCCGAGAGTCCATCCACAGGGTTGGATTGGCCATCAGCCTCAAACAATCCTCACCTGAATCCAATCAAGCACTCACTCCAGGTGAACAATTCTCCAAACACATTCCACATAGGAAAATCAAGGAGCAGAAATAGAAATTGTTTTCCATTTCTCTCTGTGCACCTCTATGAAAAATCCTGAGAGTGAGAGAAATGTGCTTGCCATAGTGAGGGATGTGAAGGGGTGGCCTTCACACACTGAGAGTCCCCTGCTCAACATGTGACACTGACAGGTATTTTCTGAGGGCTCTGTGTGATTATCACATTGGTCCTTAGGAAATGAAGGGACAAATTTCACCATCTCTACTCTTTCGCCAGGACTTGGCAATGGTTTCAGAGCCTAAGCCATGATTTGCTGTGTTACATGTCAGGCTAATGCAAGCCATCACCTGGGAATGTGATGGAAATGGTTTTCTCTCAGTATCGTGTGAGAAAACTCCTGGAGCGTCAGCAAAACCCCGTGCTTCCTGCCAAGTGAATTTATGTGTTTCCATCTTCCTAATTTGTGCAGACACAGAAATCCCTCAGACCAGCCTTCGTTTTCAAAGCTGTTGAGAGAAAATCCCTGCTTTCCTCTGGCACTGGAAAAGTCTCTGCAGGCACAATCAGGTGCCCTTGGCATCTGCCTTGGGCCTGCACACTGTGTGCCCTTCCCTCTGTGCCACAGGAGAAATCCTTCTGTGCCACAGCCACGCCACAGTGCGAGTGTCAGACAGCTCCAGCCAAATCGCTTCTGACTCGAGCCCCCAAAGAGAACTCTGCACATCTGTAATGTATTTATGGCTCTGCTTGCTCATTTGTCCTCCCTGTGGTCTCTTTTAATGAAGGGTATGAAAAATTAAACTCCTTCATAGGCTCCAGTGAGCTAAACAGACAGAGTGAGTGAATGCTCTGTTCCTGAAGCACCATTCTGCCAGTTACTGGTTGACAAATTTACGTGGGTACATGGAATGGGCCCTGTAATGAGCTTCCTGCACAGTCAGGGCCAGACTGTGCCAGGAGCAGAGCTCATGTGAGTCCCACGCTGGGACTGAGGGCAGTTTTATGGCCCTGAAATGGGCAGTGCTGTTTGTGCAGCAGTGAGTGAATGTACAGTACATAACTGCAGAATTACATTTTTTTAATAACGCAGCAGCAAAATAGCCCAGAGAGGGGATGTGGATCCAAACGCCCCTGATGGTGCATGGAGCAATGAAAGGGAAACGTTGGAACTGTTGTTCTCTATGCTGTGTCTTTAAAAAATGTGAATCTCCCACAAGCTGGAGGCTGCCTGTTCAGTCATTTCAAGGTGGATGTAACTAACACACTGCGCAATTTACATAAGACTTAGCTTTAAATTCTTTTAAAAGGATACCATCAATTTAAAGATTACTTTTCCCTGGGTCATTAAAGTTAGGCACATACTAATTTATTAAAGGGTAATGTATTATACCTAGGAAATGATAGTATCTGCCAGAAATTCCAGGGAGGCTGTAGAGGTCTTGCTGTGATGAGCCAAGCTGATAACAGCACACAGCGAGACAGCTGCGTTAATGGAGCTGCCTGCTCCTCAGGACAGGGGCTGCAGTGCTGTGGCAATAATCCTTTGGGAAGCTGGTGTGGAGTGACACAGCAGTGGAGCCTAGAGCAGGAAAAAAATGAAACACATCAAATCTTATTTACCGGGGAACGCTGCAGCACATCACAGGAGAGGCCCTAACGCCACTTAGCATGTGCCAAGTGCTGTCCAGCCATGTGCAAATAAAAAGCTTCTCTGTGGAAGAGCTTTTACAGTCACAAAAATGTGCAAAAAGCCTGGGTAGATGCTCCATCAAGCGCCCAGCCTTCCAGGAGATCTGTGTAAGGTTTGCAGTGTAAATAACCCTTTCTGAGCTATCTCTGTGTAGAATTTTGCAGCTAAAATGACCCCGTGGGGATACAAAGGTGCCCAGATCATCTGTGATGGAAGGAGCATGGTGATGTTCCCAGCCCATGTGATATCAGCAAGAAAAATGTGTGAGCAGCAATTTCAGAAGTCAAATGTGAAGGCTGCACAAACTCCATCAGAGAGGGGATGAGCCACTGAGGCTAGAAACTTGGCTGGGGAGAGAGATGCTTGTAACAAGCACTGGAGGAAGAAGGCTCCAGGAAGCACCAGCATCAGCAAAGGGACAAGGTGACAGAAGTGAACTGGAGCAAGTCTGATCCCTCAGCCTCACTCAGCACACTGGGATTATCCCTGCAGGTCACTGAGAAACGCAGAGTACAGCTGTTCACTAAAAAGAGCAGGGGGAAAAAAATCTCAGTGGGAATCAAAACTGAATTGCAGAGGTTGCTGCAGCAAACCAGTATGGAAAACCCATGGCTAAGAGTGAGGAGGAAAGAGCAAAGGCAGCGTGAGAGGCCCTGGAAGTTGCTCTGGGCTTGGACTTGGCCTCTGTCAGCAGGATTGTGTAAGCAGGGAAGCTCCTGCCAGTGCCTGGCTCCGGGGCTGGGGCTGGGAGTGGAGGCTGGCAGGGCTGCAGGGACGGCATCGCAGTGCAGGACGAGTTTCTCTCATGGACAGGAAATGTGTACAACTATTTCCCTCCTGTGGATGCCAAACTAGGCTACAGGGAGAAGGAAGGAGTATAAAACCCCCACACTTTATGCTGTAATTATTTTGTTAATTATTGCAATTCTAAGGCAATCTCAGGATTTAAGAATAACACCCTCAAAGCTCAGCATTAAGGTCCCTACCTAATGTCTCCTGTTTTGAGATCACAAATAATTTCCAGATCTTTGGCTCCTAACAGGCACCATCAGCACAAACCTTTTCCCCAAACATTCTCTGTTTTTAACCCCTGAGAGGGGCTGGGAAACTCAAATATGATCTACTTTTCCCCTAAATCGCCAAGAGGCATCACGGAGAACTGAGGGCTGGAATGCCATGGGGCAGGAAAGGCTTGTTCCAGAGGCCAGAGCAAAGGCTTTTTCATGCAAGATCTACTCGAGGCTCCATCATCCCACACCACAGGGACACAAAGCCTCCTCCTGCCCTGCCCCGGAGCAGCAGGAGCAGGGAGGCAAGATTTGGGCAGCTTGCCCAGGAACACAGTGACAAACCCTGACTCAGAGCATGAACAACCTTGCCCTTCCTGTGGATGTTTCTTTGAAAGGAGTGACTTAGCCTTAAGCAAAACTGGAACACCAAGAAATCATTGGAATTCAGGAATCACTTGTTTTCCTTTTGCACAGTTTCAGTTTTTTTATTTTCTTTTTCTTTTTTAAGGATTAGTCTTATTGCTCTTCCTGCTCATTTTCTGCTTTGAGCAACTTTTAATGTGAGAAAGACACTCAGGAAAGTTAATACACATAATATCTGAATTGTAAGACAGCTTTCAAAGAACTTGAATGTATTTTTTCAGTGCTACTGTCAAGAAATCTTCAGTTTTGAAACTAAAATCTCTTTTCCTCATTTTTTAAAACAACTGCCTTCACTGGGAAGTTTTCATCTGAGCACAGAGTCTGAATTGTGTATTGGGCTCTGATTTGAGGTGGATTTGTGTCTTAAACAAGGAACTTTGCCTCTTCCCTACTTTTCCTATTTGAACTATTGTTTCTCTTCCAGCAGAGCTTTATAAACATCCAAGCAAAAAGAACTTGGGGAAATGTGCTGCTATTATACAACTGCTAATCATTACTATTCTTCTATTGTATTTGGTGACGTAATAAAGCCCCAGCCAGATGCCTTGAGATCTGAGGAAATGTCTGCAAGGCATCTTTGTGGTAACACATGGGTGCAGATTCCATTCATCATTTCCTTGACAGTTTAACTAACTACTCCCAAGCCAAAAAAGATCCCTGAAATCCCTCCCAGAAATATTAGCTGAAGGACAGGAGCAAATCACTATAAAAGCTCAGGCAGCCTGTGTGGAAATGCCGAAGCTCAGGGACTGTCAGGAAAGGGGCTGCAAAAGGTAATCAAAAAATGCTGCCTTGCTACACATAGGCCTAAATTCTATACACAGGATTTACACCTCCACTGGAAAACAAAACAAAACAAAAAACCAAACCAAAACCAAAAACAAACAACCCCCCCCCAAACAAAACAAAACAAAATTAAGACAACCCAGAGCTCTGCACATTGTACACAGTTGGAACCATTCATTCAGAAACTCTGGTTTGAACTTTCCAAAGTACCTATGGGATTTAGAACAAATCCCAGTTAACTTCAGTAGAACTGGGGCCCTTGCACACTTGAATAATTGAAAGCTGCAGTCAGAATCACCAGAAACATGTTTTTCAACCTTTTACAATTTGCAGCACCTCAAAACCTTTCTTTTTCCAGTGGAAGTGTCAGTTCATGTATAGTGATTTAATACTGCAGAAAATAGATTTGCTTTTCTTAGCTACCCTCTGCAGACCCCTTAAAAACACTCTATGAACACACAGACTGCAGGTTAAAAACTGTAACTTTGACATATCTCAAAATATTTATTGTTTTCCCTAGAGCCCTTTGTCCTGGCGTCATCCAGGACAAACTATTACACAAAAGTATATAATCCAAACTGTTTTGTATAGTTTTGGATTTTGTATAATCCAAACTATTATACAAAAGTCAGAGTCTAGTTCTTGTGGTTAGATAAAGCTGAAAAGCACCAACTTTGAATCTTTAGTGTTGAATTCTCTTTTTTTGACTGCCAATTGCATAATGTTTTGAGCTCTAGCCTACAACTTTTGAATGTTTGGTGTTGGTAATGATGTATTCCTGACAGTACAGCCTTGTGTTGATCCTCTGTGCACTGTATAAGTCCCATGTTAACACCAACATTTTATATTGACCTATGGGGGGGAGGAGACACTCTCCACACTTGCTTGCCACTGAATACCTTGGAAAACCTGGGGAAGCATTGTTTCCAGGACCATCAGAACATCGACATTATTACATTACAGAGTGACTGTGGAGCTTTGAAGATGTGATCTCCTGGCTCAGGCTAATAAATGAGGAATGGGAATGGTGGAATAGCCCAGAAAATAAAAACTTTAATAACAAAAATAACAAATGTGGCACAGGTTACAGAGGCTAGATTCCAAAGACCTCTGGGTGGGGCAAACACAGCCAGGGATAGGGGCAAGAGGTCCCAGTCACAATGTGAACTCTGGGTAAGACCTTGTATGAATGAGGCATTGAGCCAACTGAAAACAGTTGGAAACTTGACCAAATATGGGATAGTCCTGTTAGGATACTACCAAATATAGGATAGTCCTATTAGGATACTACCAGTTCCCATGACCCCACTCTTCCCACCATGGCCTGGTGAGGTGCCCCCTCCCCTCCATATCCTGCCTCCCATGGTTTGTGGCCAAAGCCCTCTGTAAATGCACCTGAAGCAGAAATCCCACAAGTGACCTGTGCAAATTGAGGTGCAGATCCATGCTGCCTTCAGGGACATTATAGAAAACCTGAACTCTGCTCTGTATTGAAGCTTACAAGAATGACAACCCGAGGAGAGCACAAAGAGCCAGGACCAGGCCATCAAACACAGCTTTAAAGGTCATATTCCTCTTGGCACCAGAAGGAAGCACGGCCATGAGCAATTTGCTCTGTGTTTATGGCTTTTACCTTGGTGTGGTGTTTGTCTTCTAATAAGCTTCTTGACTCACTAATCATCTGTTCAGAGGAGCTTTGTGAGCTGTGACTGGGGAAGAGATGAATGTGTCCAGTCCTGGAATTATGCAGTGAAATGCTACTCTGCATATTATAGCTGCAACATGATATATTAGCCTCTAAAACACAGCATGGAAAAGGCTTTGGGGAGGAAAGGGGCTGCTGAGAAAAATGGGAAGGAGGGACTTAGTGAGCTGTGTGATGAAGGGAGGCAGTGCAGGGAGAAGGAGCTAGCTTTGGTGAGGCCCAGCAGGTAAATGGGAGACGATGGAGGAAGGGATTTGGGGTGAAAGATCTGTGCTTGACGTGATTGTAAGAGAAATAGGCACTGCAGGACTGCAAAGAGCAGCAGCTGGAAGTGATGATGAGCTGTGTGATGCAAAGAGACAGAACACCACAACAATCTCTTCCAAGTTGTGGGATATCCCAGCTGGATACAATGGGAACTGAAAATCACAGGCCAAGGGTTGTCCCTGCACCATGGGCAGCCTGACCACGACCGGGGCATTGTCACTGTCCTTACACTGCACTCATGCCTGAGCCAGGGCAGTAAGAGGATTTTAATGACTTGGGAAAGCAGCAAGGCCCTTTCTGACACAGAGTGACATGTGAGGGGGGTGGGAAACAAGTGAGGGGCAGTGTATAGGTGTTTCATAAAACTACATACAGCCTGAAGGTAGTACTCAAAAAACCTTGAGGTTCTTCTGTGTATCAGGTCAGATTTCTCCCTCAGCTCTGAACTCACCAAGGGGTGACCTGAAGAACCTGACCTGGCTGATTTCCTAAAGGTTTGGGTGACTCTTGTTTTGTTTGGTTTGATGTCTCATTTGGTGGACAGAAAGACAAGCTTACAGATATATTTTGGCATTGGAAAAGAATTGTTAAGTGTTACAGTTTGAAAAAACAGATTTCTCCAAGGTTAAATATCTGAAGGTATTAATAAAACAAAACAGAGACTTTCAATTCTGAATCACAGGTTAAAATCAACTCCAAATGAGGAAGGATCCAACATTGGTCCTTCTTGGGAGGTGCTTGGTAGCCTATATGAAGTTAGCTGGGCTTGCTCAGATCAGGTCTGCACTTTTTGGGGGATTTTCACCATTTTGGTCAGCTTTGAATGTGGTTGGATTGATGTGGTGCACAGCCATGCTGCTGAGGTGTTCACAGCTGAAATGTAGCAGTGTCAGCAAGAACCTGAGCACTGTTTCATCTGTTCATTTGTTTCAGTGGCTGGTCCCATGGCTTAGTTCAAACAGCCTTTCATGGCTGCTAAATGAAGGGAAATCTTGGTACATGCAGCCAAAATGGCAGATTTGGGGTCCAATTTGCTTTTAAACCTTTGGGTACTGCTTATAGGGTGGGATGGGATAATGGTGTGACTGAGCATGAACATGAGCATTATAAAAGATCATTTCTAGTCTGACAAGATTGTTTTCTTAAGTGTCAGGAAAAGCTACACAGTCACTCAAACCTTTCTCTGGTCCTTTGTTCTCTGAGCCACTGTGAACATGTCTTTACTTCCATGACCTTGTACCTTTTTTTTTTTTTGCTGTAGAAAAGCAACAGCCTCATTAAATAGGTTTAAACCTGACCAAACTGGTCCCTGTTGCACACCTGTGTCTGTGTGCAACACAGTGTGTCTTGTGAGTGTCACAAGGACAGAAGCAAAAGACCATTACTCTGGTGACCCTTGTGATATGCATAAGGAACATGAAGCAAGATTATATATATTGAGAACAGGAGTTTTCTGAGTTTTAAGGACCTATTTTTACACTGGATTAGCATTTCCTCTGCCCTTCCAAGTTTTGCTAACAGAACATCAGTAGCAGAAGAGTGACCTGCTGAGGCAATTCTGCTCTTTGGGTTTCTGGAATGCCAATAATGACTGTGAACTTGCCACTGGTGAGGCAGAACATACTTTGGAGCAGGTATTTCCTGACAGCAGAAAAGCAGTGGACTCTTGATTTCCTCTTCAGGCTCCACAGAGGAATGTGTTCTAGGGACCAGTTTTCTGCCTGCCTCTTTAAAGCATGTCTGTTCTGGTTCCCCTTTTCATTCTTGGGATGTTATTCAGCCAAATGTTGTCTGTGGGTTCTCCCATCACCTTGGGTGGATTTTGCAAACCACAGGGAGGTCGCAGGGGCCACATCCTCACCCCCTTGTCATGCCCAGCTTCCCTCTCCCCACCCCAGGCAACCTCTGTAAACCTAAAGTCTCCCTTCTCTGCCTCAGGTATTGTCTCACCATCTCCTTTTCTTGTTCCTTATACTGCTCCTCACACTGCTGTACAGTTCTGGTAGCTTCCTTCTTCATATGGTTCAGGAGGAGAGAAATCCTGGGAAAGCAGGAGGGGAGGAGGACTTGCTGTTTGTTTTGGTGCCCCATCCAGGGGCTAGAGGAGCAGGAATCACAGAATCATAGAATGGTTTGTGTTGGAAGGGACTTTAAAAATCTTCTTGCTCCAACCCCATGCCTGCTATCCCTTGGACCTACCTATCACTGCTGGCACAGAGCTCATCCAGTCCCTTGCTGTGACATTAGTGAGATGTGTGAAGGGGTCTTGTAAGAGAGAGAAGTGACACTGAGGGGACTGAGACAACCTGGCCAGAAGAAGGAGCCAGGCAAGGACCTTGCCATTCTCTTATCCCAGAGCCCTTCAAAAACTCAGCAGGTCAGAGTGATGTGGTCTCTGGATCTGGCCAAAAGGTGCCTGCAGTTTTTCAAGGCCTCCTAATGTCCTTAAATTGGGGCAAGTTTTCGCAGAGGCAAATTCCATGTTCCTTTTCCAAAGGCTAAGGGTGTTAGAGCCTCTCTGAAAAAGATTACCAGAGTATTTTGACAAGGTGAAATACAACCAAGCCCTGGTCTTAGAGATAAGAGAAACTTCTGGCTAAGATTTTCCCATGTAGTTCAGGTTTAGGTAAATATTCATCATGGAAATTTTAGCTAAAGTATCTAATATTTGGTAAATGTACTTGAACAATCTTAACAATAGAACTGTCAGCCCCACCTACAAGAAAGGGTTTTGGCAGAAAGATCTAGAATTGAATGGATATAAGGCAAAGCTGGGAAAATAACATTGTTAACTATTTCCCAATGAGTCACCCACAGGTTTTTAATAACTTTATAATAACAATGCTTTTTAGAACACATAAGATGCTTTTCTTCAGAAAGCAGCATTATAATGAGGGAGGAGTGGAAATGCATGTGCTTTTCATCTGCAGGGAACACAAAGAGACTACCTAATGTAAAGCAGGCCTTAAAAAAGACAAATAAGCATGTTAGAGAAAAATACTAGGAGAATAAATCTGGAGAACAACGTTTCAAGTGCACACAGCAATGCTTCCATATCTCCTGAAGTATATGAGCCAGGCAGAGGAAACTGCTCCCAGTCACGGCAGGGCTGATAGATCGACTCGCACACCCGGGACTGATAAACAGGTTTGTGCAAATCTCTTTCAGACCGCTTCCTTTTTCTTCTGATAAATATTTAAAAAGAGATTTGTCTCACCAAGATGACTTTAGTATGAGAAAGTGAGCAGGGAGTTTAATATGGATGGATCTGAAAGAATTTTACGAACTTTTTGGTTTGTTTTGTTTTTACTTTATTTTATACAGCGGGCAACGGGTATCACAAACTCCCACAGAGAGCTTTTGCTGCTGCTGCTGCTGCTGCTGCTGTGGTTACAATCCACTCACAGGCAAAAATCTCAACGACTTCTGGTACCTTTATGGTCTTCCACTTTCCCTCTTTTTCTCCTACAGTCTCTGCTTGTCTCCAGGGCCCTGGCAAGATGATAGCCCCGGCCCCACCCTGCTGGTGGAAAGTTCCTGGAAACCATCAATCAGAAGGAGTTGCCTTTAGCAACCAACAACAAATCTGCCCGAGTTCACCGCGGGGATGGAGAGTACGTGGTTATTACTGTGTTCATGTTCAGCTGAGAATTCCTGGCATCGGGAAGACTTAACCTGTAGGAGCTTTCAGAGGGCAAGAATTAAGTAATGTCTGCAGGATGTGATGGGAGGCTCCTCCAGCCTGGCTGCACCCCCATCACTGTCACTGAGAGCAGGAAGAGATCCTGAGCCAGTTGGGAAAGAAAGGACCAGGAGGTGCCTGTCTCAGTTGCTAAAAACACCATCAGGCAGCCTTACAGTCCTCAGCAGGGCTTGAAAAATCTGCAGGGGTGGAAATGTCCCAGTTAGCTTTTGTAAAAGCCTGAATTATAGTATATTTTAATGTTCCTATTGCCGACTAGCTATGTAAAACCTTAAACACCTTGTCAGGGGAAAAGAGGTGTGTGTGCTCTCACATACAATATTTTTGTATTGAAAAACCATATCTGCCTGTGGATATTTTACCCAGTGCCCCACAAGTGTGCAGTGCTGTCTCCAACCTCAGCTAGGAACACCTCCCATCCTTTCCCAGCACAGAGACAGCACAAGCTGCAAGGTTATGGAACACAGGGATGCAAAAAAAAAAAAAAGAATTACAGTCATTTGTAAGCCTTATCCAGGGACCAGGTGCTGCCTTCCACAGAGAGGGGCCTTTAAAAGTTCAGCAGCCTCTGAGGGTGAGTGTCAGCACAGGGGTTATGGATTCTGCCTCTCCCAACCCAAAATGTTTCCCGAGGTCAGGGCAGTGTGGTTTTCAGCAGCTGCTCCTGTGCTAGCACCTATGCCCTTGGGAACAGGAGGTGGAGAAGAAAAGGAGGGAAAACATGAACATAGACTTAAAAATCAGCTCAGGTTTCAAGGGGGGAAAAAGCCAAAGAGGAGGATTTCCTTTTTCCTCTCCTCCCCAAAGCCCCAGATGTGGGGAAGGAGCTTGCTGTGGTTTTGGAGCGAGGCAGAGCTGTTTTTGTGCAGATCCCAGCATCTCTGCTCATCCTGCCTCTGGGGAAGTTCAGCAATTTCAACACCATCTCTGGGATTTTCCAGAGGGCACAGTCTCCCAGTTAGTCATTCAGCCTATTCTCCCAGTGCTCTTTTGGAAGAATTGAGGCATTTTCGGAGAAGTCAGAGGGCATCCTTGGCTTGGCTTGACATTTACACTGGTATGTTTTTATCAGAAGGCAGGGAAATGGCTTTCAGTGCTGGTAAACCTGAACACAGTGAATTTTGTTTTCTTCTCAAGAGTTTTAGAGCTCACTTCCTCAGACCTATTCACAATCTAAAAATAACTCTTTTCATCAATTTGTTAACAAACCCCTAGTGCAGTGCACTGCACCTTGTTATTGATGTTCTTATCAATATAAAGAACTGCCTGACCACTTCTGCTGGACAATCAAATGCCAGAGCATATATTTATTTCATGATAGAGCAATCAATTTTTAATTTTCCCCCTCTCTTTTTGCAGCTGTCTAAAAGCTGCAGGAATGCCTCAAGTCAGAGGAACTGCTGCCTACCAGAACAGGTTCTGCTCCCTGAGTATCTGGTCTGTCCTTTGGTAGGTCTGGGCATCTGAACACAGCAGAGGCCACAAAGGCAAAAGTGGAAGAAATAAAAGTAAAATACCCAGTTTTGCATTCTTTGGACTTTCTGGTGATAGGGTGGTGAATTTTTACTTTAAATTAGATTCACTATGAAGTGAATGCATGCAGTAAATTTCCCAAAAGATAAAGGGAGAAATATTAAACAATATTATTCTTAATTAGCAATAGATTAACATTTTCTTCATCAAGCCCAGACTTTCACTCTGCTGGGCTAGGTGAGAAGGCACTTCTTGCTTTGAAGAGTTTAAAACCTAAAGAAACCAGAGAGTCTTCAAAGTCAGGCACATCTTTTCAGATGATAAATTCCACCTGCAGAAGTTCTGTGTCCTTCTGCAAAAAATCACTCCTTTTCCCATTGTTTCTTTGAAAAATAAGATGAGCTTTGCTAATTAGCAGCATTGTACCCATGATATTTTCTTTGGCAAGTGTGTTCCTTAATGTGCCAGCTAAAATAATTCAGTTACCTTTGGCCCTCTCAGTTTATTTAGAGACCTCAAAGTACCCCAGCATACACACAGTAATAAGTGATAAGGGAATGAAATGATAAACAATCCTAATTTGTATTATGCTGGGTACACCAAAAAGCTGCTTTTCTCTAATCTGCTTATTGCTTTTGTAATCCTCACAACAAGACCTCTGAAAATCTCCCTAGAGCATAAAGATAGAATAGAAACAAATGGGGAAGGGGCAAAGGGAAATCAGTTTAATAATTGAGGAAAATCTCATTTGAGCAAAGGCTAATTAATGAGCACATGGAGTTTCATCTAATTCTGTGTAAAGGTTCCAGATGTGGCTGGAAAGGAGGAAAATAGTGGTGCCTGTCAGATGTAGATCATCCATCTAGACTAGACCTTGGCAAAACCTGAGCCTAGGATGGAGGGACTTTGCTGTAAAAGATCTACAAGGAAGCAGGCAGAGCAAATGCAGCTTTAAGCCTCCAACCCAATCCAAACTCCAAACACCATTTTCCCATTTGATTGCCCTAGTGCTGAGAATTCATCTGCTTCCAGCACAGGTAAGTGTGGTTTTACTTCATGTAGAAGAACCTATCTGTGGGGACAGCACTCTTGCCATGCCATGGGTAAATTCAGCCATTTCAGCTCTGTTTTTGCCATAGCTTTGGGTCTGTGAATTGACACTGCCATACTTGGGACAGCTCAGTTTCTTAGATGGTTTCTCCCATATTTCTGTGTCTCTCAGTCTTTGAGACAGAGACTAGAAAGTAATTCCTGGGAGCCCTCTGAGTGCCAGTGTGGTGGATAAAAACACAATGAGCAAACAAATGCTAGACTTAACAGGAAGTATAATCCATACCTGTGACTTGTGCTCAGATAGATTTAAATTGATTTTTTTTTTATTTTGGGGTGCATTCCTTGCTCAGTACTATTTGCCCCTTGTAGTAAATTCACACCCAACAGGGATGAAGGAAAGAAAACCAACCACAAGGGAAAACCACCAGCACAGAGGTGACTGAGGCCAGTTCTAGGGGGAAGTAAGTTCTGGGAAGTTTCATGCTCCTGGGCAGGCTCTGGGGATCTTATGGACCCTGCTGACCTGGCAGACCCTGTAGCAGATCCCTGGGGGCAATGCTGGCATTGTTTTTGCTTCCTCTCCTTGAAAAAGTTTGCAAGAAAAGGCCCCATGATGAAGGCAACATCTTTTTTTTTAGTGCGGTCTCCCTGAAAGCAGAACACAATTTCTTCATCTTTGTAATTCAAAAGTATTTTAATTCTGTAATGGCATTTATTCTTCAGGCTGTGAATTGACCATAAATAGTTCGCAGTAAGAACTTGCTGTTGGGACTGTGGTATTTATTAGAGATAAATCAGATAAAGTACCTCAGGCTAGACTGCAGCCCTTCTAGTCTCTGTTCATGGCAGTGAGGAGGCTGGGAGGACATGAGGAGATTTCCCCAGCCCAAAACACATCACAGCTTTCCATGTCACTTCCTCACTGCCTTGGCAGCATGGCAGGGCTGGGAGAAGGAGAGGGAAGGACTTGGGCACAGCACAGTCTGTAAACCTGCACCCCAGGAAAGCTGACAGCTTTGGGGACTTAGGAGTACACGCACCAATGAAGCTCAGCATATGGCACAAACCCGGAATAAATGCATTAAATAATCACAGTCACTGCTTCAAGGCACCCATATTTACAGGCATCTAAAAATAATAGTGATTAAAGAAAACTGCCTCGAGTTGAGACTGTGTTCAACAGTGTCGTGCACGCACCATGGACAGAAGAATCTTTGGTTCTTGGAATTCAGTGGTCAAACAGTTCTTTGCAGCATTTTAAAGTTAAAAATGTTCTTTATCCTCAAAGCAGGTGTACTTGATTTTGCTGTGCAATCATTCTAACACCTGCATGCACTAACTCCTCTTTACCCAGGCCCACCAGTGAGATCCATGGGGTGGGATCAGTCTTTGGTCACAGGAATAATTGCCCGAGTTTGATGTGGTGTGCGTCACATGAAGAAAGGCACAGATCCCAGCACGACTCAAGGTGAATCTGCCCTCTCTGATTCCACTTTCCCATATACTTTATTGGTTTCAACATTTACAGTGAATATAACCTCACAGAAGAAGCCATGGCACAGCAGATGAGAAAACAGCTGAACTGTTTGTCTCCAGGGACTAAATCCTAAGGCACTTTGCAGGCAGGTCTTGGCTCAAAGACTGATGCAGCAGGATAAAAGTTTCCGTGTATGAGATAATTTTATTGGAAGCAAAGCAGCCCAAAAGCCAACTCAGCCACCAGTAATGTTGTCATTCTTTGTGACTAGGAGAAATTATATCCCAGTGATTACCAGTGTGAGTGTCTAGTGCTTATTAAAAATAAATCCCATTCTTTCTGGTCTAGTCAAGAACTTTCTGAAATTCTTTTGCTGCAAAAGGATGACTGACGTGGGATGCAGAATACTCCTATTTTTAGTCTTGTAACTATACTTGCCAATCTTTGAAGAGCATTGATACAAACCACAAACAGCTGTATCTTCCGTCAGCAAAATAGGAAAGTAGGTGGTGTGTAGTCATTGAATTAAGGAGCTTCATTGCTGCCCATAATCTCTGATTGCATATTATCTAACGGCAGAAGAAGAGATTGTTAACATCTCACAGTTTCCATTTCAAGTATTTTTAGGAGACGCATCAATTGAAGCACTGATTAGATAGAAGTGGACCAAAACCATCAGTTGATTGCTTTTAGATGTTACAATCTATTTTTAAATCTAATGAAAACAAGGCTATAAATTTATTCAGCTGCAATTTCAGTCTGCTCTCCTGTTGTGATCTTGCTGTGTTTTGCAAACACCAAAGTGAACTGATTTATGTCAAATGACCAACCCCCTTTTCTCCCCTATATAAATAGTTCATCTAGCTGATTTCTACTGGGAAAGAAAAATATCTTTTATTTCTGTTCTGTGTGCAGATACAGTTTAGAGAAATTAGCTGCATTTAGGATACTTCACATTATTGTCTGTTCTCCTGACAGGTCAAGGAAAGCAGCCCAGCAAGCTCTGTTTTGAAAGAGACATTATGAACATGTCTACAGTTCTACAGCTGGGTTCAAGTGCAGCATTTCCAAGGTCTTTCTCTGGGAAGGAAATGATGATTGATACTAATGCCTGTACACATTAATCAGAATGGGTATTTTCTTGACTGCCTATTCAAACAACACCTCTGACACCGTTTCCAGTCAGCGTCTCCAAGGCTCACAGCAGATGTTTGTTTGATGGCCTCTCATCTCCCCTGTTGTTTGGAAAGTCCATTTGGAATTAATAGCTCTATTTCCAACCACAGAAAGCCAAGGCAACATTATCAAAATCGCTTACCCTGGGCAATCCAAATGAAAGCCCTGAGGGGGAAGAATATGTAACCACCACATCTATTAGAACTATTTTGGGAAAATGCTAGGAAATAAATGTGCTCATGTTCTGAAGATCCATTTGTCTCTCCTTCCCAAAGCTGCTGATATATTTTCAGTGCTGCTGGCTGTCCAAATATGCAAACACTGGATGTTCTTAGTGTTGTGTAGTTGTAGCTGCTGCTGTGGTGTTTCAGTAAGGCTACTTTGGTATGTTGGAATAGGAAAATGGTTTAAAACATGATGTTGGTCTGGTTTTAATGGTCTGTTAAGATAATCCCAGTTTCCTCATTCTTTTCAGAGTGCCTGAAACTGCCTAAAACTGAAGCTAGTGAGAACTGTGTATGAATAATTAATAAACAGGGGACTGACATGGTTTCTGTGGGCATCACAAAGAAAGATTTTAGGTACCAGAGGTTCTCCATTTGATTTAATGTCTGAGTCACTGGTTCAAGCTAAATAGTCATTTAACCTTGACACAGCTCAGTTTAAACTTGCCTGTGTAAGTGGGAGAAAAACAGTTCAATGGGGGACTTTAATGTGCTTTCAACACAGCTTGACCTTGTCTCCAGCTGTGTGACCTGTGAAAGTCAGGATGCTGTCAGCTGGACCACGACTTCAGCATAGCTGTGCTATCAAGAGAGAGCTGATCCATAGCAGCATTTGGCTCTTAAATGCTGCCTCTCAGCCACAGTGCTTCTCTATGACCAACAAGATTCATTAGGGCTAGCTAAAGACTTATTTTCCTATTGTTGTCGATTCTTTATTCCACAAAACTACAGTAAGGTTTTAGGGAAGGAAGATAGTTTTTATTTTTCCCTTGGACTTCACTGAAAAGCTTTGGATTTTCATTGCCAAAAAAGAGAAATAATAATAATAATTTAAAAATCTGGCTTGTATGATTTTTTATTACAAACAGGCATTTTCTTGCAAACAGCATCTATTCTACCCAAGGTTTCTATAAACCTTCATAAGCTTTCAGGGCAACTCTAATTCTCATTTCTGCCATATCAGGAGGACATCTGAGGCTCAGACAAATGAAATCTGGTGGCAGAGCCCCGAAGTGTCCTGTTCCTGGACATCCACTCTCCTGACTGAGCTTCTGCAGGAAGAATGACATTCATCAGTGCTCCCAAGACAGCTCCAATATTGGGAATAGTCTTTTATCCTTGGTATAGAGAACCAGCCTGATAATGGTATATCTGCTGAAAAATGCTGATGCTCTTTGGTTTTAAACACCCTCTGGAAAGATTTTGCTGCAGGCCAAGCTGTGGAGGCTGTGAGGAATATCATTTATTATTAATCATATGTCTTTCTTCGTCTGCTGTCTACTGAACTCTTCCTTTAAGAAGGGATGAAGAGGAGAGGGAAATATAAATTATGTTACTGTTCTCTTCCTCTCCCCCATCAGAGAAATGGCACTTGGCAATCAGAGTCCTTTTAACACAAACAGTCACTGGGCATTTTAAATAGCAGTTGGGCTTAACTGGAACACATCATGCTCCAGTACCTGTGTAAACATTAGACCCTATCTGCCTATTGTATAAATTTCCTCTTTGGGGGCCATCAGGAAGGGTCTATTTTCATACTCTCTCCTGCTGCTTTACCCACCCTGGGTTTTCCATAAGAGTGTATTTTGTGCTTTGAAGTGATTTATTGCTATGGCTTCCTCAGCCTCATTTGAATCAGGATTTAAATAATTGGATTTCCAATTTTTTTCTTCCTATTTGCACTGCTGTTATATGCAAGCAGCTTTTGTAGGACACAGGGCCCATCATAGCTAGGAAAGAACATATCTTAAATATAATAATCTCTAATTTAGCAAATAGTGTTAATTTGCAGGATTACAGGTTTTGGATTGTTGCTGGTTAGTGAAAACATCCGGGGAAAGATGAATGCTCAAAAAAATGGAGACAGCTGTTCTTAATGTGTGTGTTTTTAGTGTGACTTGCCAGCAAGCTGTGCCAGCTCATTATTGTTCATAATATGATATATATGTGGTAATATATATACCTTAATACTTTTACCTCAGGAATATTGACTAAAGACTTCCCTTTCTCCTTGACTGGTAACCTCTGCTTATATTTTCTGCAGGTTGCAAGGCTTGTTATACTGCCTCTTCCTAATTTATTGAACTAATGTAAGCTTCAATTGTCTGTACCAGGTTATGGATGAATTTCATTAAAAATTGCAAGGATAAGTTTAATTTGCTATGATCAGTGGGAGACCAGGTGCCACAGCAGAAAAAAAGTATTGCAGGGCTTTGCATGAGTACATGGGAGCCACAAAAACATGTTCTTTGCCTGGATTTGGGGCTGGTTTTACCTGAGGAAGTGGGACCTTAGAAGAAATGTGAGGAACCAGGTTCCACCTTGGCTCTCAGAAGAGGAGTCAGAGGCCGGAGGAGGGTTCAGGGTGCTCTGCTGGAACATGAGCAGACAGGAGGCAGGTCAGGTAGGGCTGGCACTGCTCCTGCTAGAAAAGGCAGCAATGGTCCAAACAGACTTTCCTGGAGCAATTGTCTGGCTGCAACAGTCCCTTCCACCAGAAAACACCAAGCTGCTTTCAGGAAAGTGTGCCTCAGTCCCTCAGCCCCTTCAGAAAATGGTCTCTTTAGCTAATTCTAGCTTCCTGGGTGGTTTAGACTGTGAAGTTTGGGAATGTTCCCTTTTCTCTTAGGAAATGTCTGAGAAGGTATCCACAAGCTTTATCATCCCTCTGTGCATTCTCAGCCTATTTAAAGGGACTGGAGAAAAGAAAAAGAGAAGTTAACAGTTTAGTAATCCTGGAGGTGAACTGAGAGACTAATCTGGAGTGCAGTCATCATCTTCCCTTGCTACTGAATTAACTCACTGTGTGTACCCAGTGCATATAACAAATAATGAGAGCTCATGCTGAATTCACAAACAATGGCAGAGAAGCCTCCAGGTTGTTCCCAGTGCCAGCATACATCATGCCAGGCAATGTTCTGTGGTGTAATTGCACATCACAGCCCTTCCCTGTAGGACCACAGTGCATGCCTGTACTGTTTCCTTTAAAAACACAAACCATGGATTCATGGTTTTGTAGCATAACAGGCACTCCTCCCTGGGTCTTGGAAATGTAAGAGCTGGAAGTGAATGCTCATGTAAGAGACACACAGCCTCCAAAAATAATTTTCCTGTACATTTGGGCTCTCCCTGTTGCAACGATGAGATCCTAGGCTTTTTTTGAACACCTTTCCCTGAGGAGTTGTGAGCCCTGGGAATGCCTGAATAGCACAGGAAAAGGGAGCTTGGTGTGCTCTCAGAGGCTGGGCTCAATCTTTGCAGCTGCTTCTGTGAGGAAAGGCTGGGTAAGAGCAGGAGGCTGTGAGCCTTGAGCAATGCCTGCTGTTGTTTTGAAGTTAAATGTAGCTGTCAGTACACTTTGGGAATGATGCTGATGCATGGACCTGGCATGGAAGTGAGGATTGAGAAAATTAAAGATATCAGAGGGTTTATACTGTGTTCTTAATCACCTAGCAAGTAGTACAGACTAAGAAGTGCCTGTAGCTTGTACAAGGCCTAGCATGCTGTCAGGGTCTTTAGGGTAAGAATAACCACAAAAGCATGGTGATAACATGATATGCTGGACTTGGGTTTATTTTTTGTGGTTTTGTTTGTTTGTTTTTTTCTTTTTCTTTTTTAATTTTTTTTTTTTTTAGGTTTAGAGTGTGTTTTGTTTGGTTGGTTTTTTTTTTCCCTCTTTCTTTTCAATGGTGATAGATTATCTATTATTGCCTCATCTGGAAGGCATTTGTAATGATCAGTGTCAATATTTATGATGAAATAAAGCACTCTAAAATGCGTTTTTGCTGAGACTATTTTTCACCTGGCATTCATTCACTGAGTGCATAATACAGTCAGATGTGTTAGCCAAGAATAAACTCAGGCCCCAGTGTAGGGCTAAGGATGTTTAATTTATCTTGACAGTCATTAAGTAGTTGGTAAAGGACTAGCAATGAATCCATTATTCTCCTTATGAATCAATTCCTATTTATAGCAAACTATCAAAAATTCCATATTATAATATGGAGATTGAGATCATACATAATGGTTCTTTCACCAGAGGCAGCCATGAAAGGACTGGTGAGACTAGAACAAATTACAGTTAATGATAGACTCTTTCTCAGAGAATTAAACACTTTAATTGGTCAATCAGGTTGGGCATTTGAGAAAGGAAGACTTGCAATTATGTGAAAGCCAGCCTGCTGTATTTTGGCAGCCTTATGGGCCTCTGGCAGTTTTTCATCAGGATTTAGATTTGTCATCATGTTCTAATCCTCACAGCTCCACCTTGCCAAGAATGAAAGCTGCTTCTTGACCTCGTGGGGTTTTGGGCTTCCTTTGGAGGAACGAAGCTGGTAGATCAAGATTTGGTATTAATGCACTGCTGTCTTGGTTTACAATTCATTCTCAACCTCTGTGTGTCAGCTGGAGTGTCTTTTGAAGGATTAAATGAGGCGTGATACGCAGACCCTTCTGTTAAAGGGTAAATTTCACCTTCTCTGCAAACACATGAGGCAGTGGCATCAGTTCCTTGTGAGTTTTGCTGCAGCACTGAAGTCTGGGATGACTGGGTGACAGTGCTTGCTAGCAGTACTTGAAGACACGGGCTTTGTCCTACATTCTCATTTTTCAGGTGAGAGTGAGCTTGTACCTTACATCTAATTCACAGGAGATCACTGAACATTGGCTGAAGAGTCGGCATTTGCAACAAAATTCATTACATGTGTTCCTGGGGGAAACCTTTCTCCACTCTACCTCAGCTGGGCTCCTGTTAAACATCAAGATAACTCCATGTAGTGTTCTGCCTTGCAAGTTTAGTTTGTCATTTGTTCAGAGAAGGTTTCTCTCTCAATCTCTGTTTTACCAGTCTGCTCTCTACACTGCCCTGCTTCTCGAGGCTTTGAGGTGCTAATGTTGTGTTGTGACTGCTTTTAGCAGGCTGTGTTACAGCATCTGTAACAAAGCACCATTGTGCAGGTTTCTGGGTGTCCCACATGAATCACTGAGCTGGAGCAGCTGTTCTACATCAGAGAAAGCTCTGCCTTCTCTCCTCTAGAGGGTTTTATATTAGAAGTTTTGTTCAAAGCAAAACAAGACTCTACCTTGCAGCAGAGAGCAGTTCTTGCCCAATGGTTGCGAGGAACACGATGTGCTTTAGGTCTGGCTAGTTTCTGCCAACAATGATTGTGTGACACCAGTGAAAGTTCACGTTGCAGGCTTTGTGCTGTGCTTGTTCAGAGAGCTTAATAAGTGAGCTTTGGAACCACCAGGGAGACTTAGCTTTTCCCCAAATGGGAAGGAAGACCAAGAGAGGGTTGCTTTGGGGACATCACAGAAGCCTCTGTGCTGAGCTTAGCAGTCTCATTCATTGTCAGTGTCACAGCCCTGTCTGCAGCCTTGGATTAGGGGACACAGAACTGTTTTGGGCCAAGCATGGAAGGCTGCAGAAAAAAGATACTGTGGAATATAAAACTTTGCAGCTTGGATAGTTTAGATGTCAGGAGGAGGAGCTGGACCTTACACCCCACCAGTCACACAGACTTGCCACGGCACAGCCGGGACAAGGTGCTGTGAAGGCAGCAGATGTTGTCCTGGCAGATTAATTTTGCTACATTAACTTCTGGTATTGATGAGTGGCCACTTTCCCCAAGCAGATGAGTCCTTCATCCAGCTCTCAAACCATTTAGAAAATGAGGTGTTTGACAAAAAGCAGTCACCGGTGGCCAGCAGAGAAAAAAGCCATCAGTGACCACGACAAAACCCCAGAGAAAACTCATACCAAAGCAGCTTTGTTCTCTGCTGCCTTTTACAGAGGACAACCCACTGTCTTCTACAGAGGGTAATTTCTTTCCACCTCCTACAGAGAAGTCTTCTTTCAGCTAAGCAGAGCAATGTTGAGGGCAGGTCCTCCCCAAACCATGCCAGGACCGTGAGGAGAGGGCACATCTTGATAAATGGGGATGTGGCATGGCTGCAGTCACTCCTGGGGCAGCAGCTCTCAGGGAGTGAGGGGGACTTCTTCTAGGGGATAAACATGTGTCCCTACAGGACAGAAATCCCAGCCCACCACTGGATAAGGCTGGGGTTTGTGCCTATGCAGGGTGGAGGAGCAATGAAGGCATCACAACCTCTCTCAGGACAGTTGGCAGGAAACCTGTGGAGGCTGAGGGACTGAAGGGCAGCCTCCATGGTGCTGGCTTTGCCAGGAAAAGAACATAGGCAGCAAAATAAGGACACTGTTATGCCTTGAAAAAGGTAAGAAACCAACCTTGTCAGTGCTGAAACAGAACAAGAACCACTGGCCAGCTGAAGAGCCCAGTGTCTGCCCTTACCCAAATCCTGAGTCAGCCATGCTGCCCTTAAAATCCAGCTGCTTGTCTGGTTGCCAACCAATCTGTGTCTCCTGAAGAAGGAATCCACCTCCTCTGCCTCTTCCCAGAGGGCAGTTCCAGCTGCCCCGTGTCCCTGGAGCCCTCTTGACCAGTGGGGAGTGCAGGCAGCAGCCTGGCAGTGCAAACAAGCAGTGGGCAGCAGGGCTGTGCCATTGCACCCAGCAATGCTGCCCCATGTCAGCCCCTGCTTTGCTCCAGCCATTAATTCCAGACCCTTTGGGAGCTCAGGTTTGCTTAGGTACACGAGAGTTTGTTGGAATTCACCATGGCTTACTCACCAAACACATTAGAAATATTACTAAATGAAATGTAAATGCTTTGGAAACACAAATGCCAGCCTGTGTTTTTATCTCTCCTGTGTTGCTTAGGCATACAGGAGAGGGGAGCTGGCTCACAGTAGGGTTCTCAGGAGTTTCCAAGCTTTCAGTGTTCTGGCATTTAATAGCCATAGCCACACTTCTCATATTAGCTGATAAATTGGCCCTGCACAAGGGAGCCCAGGTTTGTTCAAAATATCCCAGCCTTGCTCATTATTGTGACAAATCCATACTCCAGGCTTGCTGCCAGCTTGAAGGGCTGAGTTCCTGATCAGCAAACTTTGACAACAACCAATTCAATAAAACTTGCTATATTAGCAGATGAAGTGGGAATGAGCCCCAGGGAGATGAAAAGCCAGCAGAACTTCTGTTAACAATTAGACAAAACTGCTGCCTTCGTGCTGCATTTGCATGAGCAAAAGCTTTTTTATGCACTGGGCCTTCACCTTCTGTCCTTTCTCTACAAGAAGTGCCTGTCACCTAACAACTCTGACCTTTTGGCTTTGTCTATGAGGAATATGTCACTGCCACACATTAGGATATGTTTGAGGACTCCTCATTTTTTTCCCCTGTAAAACACAAATACTTCTGTGGGCTTTAAAGAGCAAATTATCTCTTGACTTGTTCTATGTCTTCAGAAAGTACAGGAGCATCCACAAGGTCATGCTGGTCTCAGTTTCACACTGTGCTAGAAAACGGAGGGGTGTCCAGGTGAATTGTTTTCAGAGGTCTCATGTGTTTTGAACTTGTTCTCCTCATTGTATTTGTCTCTTCTCATCCCTTTTTGCTGCTAGCTCACTGTTTTTCCTGCCCAGCTGGAAGCAGTTCCCCACAGCTGTCCATTACCACACAATGATCCCGGTAAAGAAAACGGTATATTGTCTTCTTCTTCCCCACTGTGGCAAGCAGGAAGTTTGACAGATGATGTTTCCTAACAGGAAGCTGATGCAGGGCATAGGAATCTCTGTTATCTCAAAAAAAATCACCAAGCAATGCAATTTAACATGAAACTACTTTGGTGTGATTGACTCCAATTGTTATTCATAGCGTGATCTCACATTTGCATTGTTATCTGGGAATGAAATTGTCACATCTCTGTCCCCTGTAAGATTTGTGATTGCCTTGCAAGCTGGAGAGTCAATTTAAATTGGAAGGGCCAGTTAATAATGTACAAGATAATCAGTTTCAGATGGCTGTTCTCAGAGATATTAAGGAAGGTATCAAAGAAATACAAATACCATGTGACATGATTAGCGTCATACAGAAGGATTTGGGATCAGCACAGTATCTTTGGTACCTACCTGGTAATTATTACTATGATTCCTTGGTTTAATTACATTTCTACCTGCAAGATTACAAGATAATTATGCTTGAATTTATTGCAGGAAACTAGAAATTGCATGGTTTGTTAACAACAGACAAGTGGAATATAATTGGCAGACATGACATGGTTATTTGTGCAACATCTGAGAGCATGTATTATTACTTTAAAGATCCAAGATTGTTGTGTGAGAGGCAAGCATGAGTCCCAGTCAGTTTAGCACCTGGTAAAAGGAAAGCAAAACACCAAGGAAAAACTGGACTGTAAAGCAACCTGGCAGTTCTCCAGAGCTGGAAGCAAAATCTTAAAAATTAGGGTTTAGAAATGTAGCAATTTTCTACACCCTATTTCCCTTTCTATCTGTGATTTTTCTGTCTTTTCTGGGCTGGGATGCCAAGAAACATTTTTACCTTTTGCATATATTGTAGGCTTGACTAAAAAGTATCTTCTGTGATTTCAGCTAGCTGGCCTTTGATGACCTGAGCAGTTTCAATGTGAAACAGAGGGAGATAAATCTGGCCACCTTAATCTTTGTGTTCAGGGGAAGATAACACGTTGTGGTGGACAGTGCCCAGGGCAGAGCACAACACACTTGCATGGGCTTGTTTGCCCTGCTCCTGGAGTTATTGCCTTTGCCTCCTGCAGACAGATGCTCTCTCTGCTGAGACCCTGCCTAGCACACTGCCTCTCCAAGCTCAGTTAAGCCTCCTGGGCACAGGCAAAACCTGGAAAGGTTAATAAAGATGCAGTGGGAACCCAGTCAGTGGTGGGAAGGTTTTTCTCTGTTAATTGGCAGTAGCAGTGAACCATGCACCCCAGGGCTGCATCCTTCAGACACTGACCAGACAGGTTTTGCTCCAGAGTCAGGGGGCATTTGGTGTGAGTGGCACATGAAGGATTCAGCTCAGCTCCTGTAGAATCAACAGCACTGGTGTGGTACAAAAATGTCACTCATTTGAGACTCCAGCCATCACCTGGGCTGGGGCACCAGCAGTTTTTCCATTAACTTCTAGGTAAACATGAAATTCTCACACCTTGGCTTTTTGTTCCTGGCATATTTATTAAAAAAAAAACAAAAATAGAAATAGAAAATCAAAAGCCTCTTGAAACTCATAAGCCTTTTTCCCTGCTAACAAGTCATCTAGAGTTGCCTCCAGGTTTGCTGAATGTCCTGGGACTTCAAGAACATCAAGCAGAATGTTGAAGTGTCCAGTATCAGTACAACCCTGGGCATTTCTGCACATCTGGAGCTTTCTGTAGACATCAGGTGTGAATACTCCTTGGTGTTTGTGTGCAACAACAGCAATTTCACTGTGTGATGGCACTCTGCAGCATTTGGAAAGAACTGTTTTTACTATGGCAATATTTCATTTCACCTAGAAACCTTGGAAGAGTTTCAAATATATTTGAGCTTTGTGGCTAGGCACCAAGTGGATGAGCCCTTATACCTCCTACCAAGAGTACTTAAGGTTAGGGGTACCAGGAAGATGAAGAATTTAGTTGGATACACAGACAGTGCTAAGAATAACAGAAATGAAGAATTCTGAATTCTTTGCGGTATAAGAACAAGGCTAGAAACAAATTCTCCTACAGCAGAGCTCAGTGGAAGATAAATGATGATTATCTGTTACAAAGCAGAGATTTTTTTTTTCCTAAAGTGTTTGATGAAATCAGATGACTTCCGAGAAAAATGTCTCCTTATTTGAAAACACTTTTTCTTCCCTTCAGGAAAAGAAGCATAGTAGGGATTTAAGCAAACCCTACCTAGTGAACTTTACTTGCCTTTAGTAGCACCTTCAGCATCTGAATCATTCCTTTGGTTAAATATTCTATGTAGCAATGTTATGTGACACAGTTGTCTTTTTGCAGTGTGTCACTGAAACTGGGAAAGATCTTGGGCCAAAATTTGTGATCCTCAGGCTAATATTTTGCACAGCTTTTTTTTTTCCTTAATTCCTAACGTTTCCATTCGTTACAATTAAAATTAAACAAGCAGTTTTTAACCTTCAGTGCCAATGTGTAACTCATTTATAGTGTCACTGTGTCTCTGCTGCACACCGAAAGAAGAGCTCGAGTCTGGTAAGAGAGGACTCAGCCCTTGCTGAATTGAGGTTCAGTGCAGTTTCTTCAGAAATTTAGAAGGAAGCTGCTACTTTGCAAGAAGCAGTTTGCTTGCCAGAAGTTGAGCCGGGAAGTGAAAAGGCTCCTCCAGAGTCACTGCCCCCAGCTCTGGTTTCAGAGGGTCCTAATGCAAATAATGATTTTCCTCTCTGCCAAATGAGTGCTTCCAGCGGATTTGTTAAGAAACAAAGGGAGGATCTAAGTCTGTTTGCACCCACTTTGTTTTCTTTTACTCTTTGTCTCTTTGCAAATCGGTGCGTTTTAACAGAATGGCAAAGACTGTTGCTTTTGCAGCGCATCTATTGCGTAAATCATTGAAATGCATCTATTTTCTAAATCCTCGAAACTAACCTGCAGGCTAACAGAGCTGCACAAGGCTCACCGAGGGGTGCTGCTGCTGAGTGACACCCTGCTGTCACCGGCACGAGATGCCAAAGGCACTGGGAGAGGCAGGGATGCAGGAAGGTGATGGAGAGCTGCTTGCCCTGTCCCTTGCCACCGTGACAGACCCAAATTAGGGTATCTGAGAGATAAAGCAGCACTGGTCACACAAAGCTTCATGCCTGCTCCACTCCCCATTCCCAATGATAGTGATTTGTGCTTTCACTTTATTCACTGGAGTTGATTCCTTAAAAAAGCCCAAAAATCCCACAAACCCCAAACCACACGCACAAACAAAATCAACACAGTTTATTTCTTTTATTCCCCTTCCCCAAATATCAGGCAAAACAAACAGCTTTTCCAGCGACTGAAATTACAGGACGAAGCACTGCAATTCCAGCACCAGGTGGAAATTCAAAGAGATAATTGCTTACAGGTCCAAAAAATAACCTTGCCCTGAAAACAGGCATCTTCAGTGCCTCCTGATCATGCTGTTGTTGCCACAGAGCTGACTTTCCTACAGAAGCAGATGAGCACAGACTAATGGAACTGAACTGCTGCAGTGGTACCAGAATGTTTAAATGGCCACACTTAAATGTTGATGTACAAGACAGTCCCCAAAGCTCACAATTTCACTTCATAATTTTTTTCAGCTGTATCCCCGCACTATGGGGTCTCACTAAGCCACCTTTGGCACTGACTGGCTCAAATTCAGCTGTTGTGCCTAATTGCAAATCAGCCACACCTGTATGGGGCACCTGGTAGAGGTTAAATTTTCCCCCCTTGGACGTGGCCAAACCTTTGAGGTAGAGAGTCAGGCGCTTTTGTCTGGGCCTGGTTGTGATGTGAAGCTGCTTCTTCTTTTTGGATGTTTTCTCTGTGAGTATGTCACATTTTATTAGTACTGGTGGTTTAAGATCTAGAATGATTTTGCCTCAATGTAAAGTTGTTCTTACTTGTAGAGGTGTGTTGGTTTAGGCAGTAGGTGCTGTAGCCTTGTGTCAGAGGGTGTGTGCTCACACTGCTGGATTTTGCTCATGGGTGACTCCTCACAGGTCCTTTACCAGGAAAAAATAGAAATAAGCTTTGAGTAAGTATCTCTTGAGTAGACATTGTTCAAGGAGACATAACATCATATGTAGAATTCAGCTTGGGGTGCTTTTACTGCAGGAAGGAGGAGAATTGCCAGGGCTGAGGGAAGTGTTGCTCTCTAGATCCAGGCCCTTTCATCCAAGGGAACCTCTCTAACTGTTTTTCTGGAGTTCTCAAAGAGCCAAGAATGCCATGGCTGCCCTAGGCATGCAGCTCTGCCTCTGTGTGTATTTAGACAAACTCTTTTCCTTTCTGCATTCGTGTTTGAAAGGAAGAAATGGAAGTCTCCATTCTGATGCTTTGATGTTCCTTCACTGCTCCAATGTGCACTTAAAGAGCATTAGCACTTTTTTCTTTCCAGGAGTGGGTTGTTTGTGGCTCTGTTTCTTTTGATAAATCCAGTGGTCCAATAGGAGCTGACTTGCAGCACTAAATTGCTGTTGCTTAGGACCTGAAATCTACAGTATATATATTTTGGGCTACTCTTAGCTTCATCCAGCAGGCTGAATGTCCATTAGCAAATGGAGCTGATCATTCTGTTCAGCTGCACTTGAAAGGAATCTTCTCTGTGTGCTCTCAGCCTCTCTGTGTTATCAGCTAATGCCACAGTGAGGGGGGTGATGGAAACCTGCTTTTTTGGGAGCTTATCTTCTGTTCTGACCACATCTAATATAGATTGACCTTTATGGCCAGCATGCAGCATTACTTCCCTGGAGCCCACCTCCTGATGGGGGTGAAATAATGCTGGACTTAGAGCTGGTGAAAGGTGAAAATCCCTCTTTCACTCATTGATTCAAAATATATCCAGGCCTCTGCATTTTTAGTAGGTTTGACTGCAGTGGTTGCTAAGGGAAGGGCAAGTGTTCACTCTGAGGAAAATGAGAAAGCAAATTGTTTGCACAACCTGAAGTGGAGACAGGAAAATCCAATGTATTATTGTGGGGAATTCAGTAATTTAGTTTGGAAGGTGATGTGATGCTTAATTAATTAGTGTTTGCTAAGTGTTTTAAAATTCTGTGAAGAAGTTGCTTGAGATGTGTAGAGCTTGCTAATGGCCTTAAGCTGTAAACTTTTAGGGCTAGATTATTATTTAAACTGAGTGCTAGAGCTGTTTCATTAAAGGTTCTGTCAGCACTTAGGTTATTGAAGAGTGTTTTAATATTAATTCTTGTTCATGGTGGGCATGCATCCACCTGGACTGAGGGGTGTTTAAGCTCTTGTTAGTCCTGGAACTGGCTTTATCAGTCTGGTAAATGAGAAAAACTTTTTTTCTACTGAGCTTTTTGGTTGTGATCAGTTAACTTATTACAGCTGAGGCACAGGAGCTGAAGGTGGGGAAACAATGGGAGAGGATGATGAGAGCTGAGATAATGTGCTACTGGGTTTTGTTTGGATTTTTTTTTCAGAAAATACACACAATAATGAAATCCTGAGGTCGAGGGGAAATTAAAGAGAGGTCCTGGAAATGTCACTAATTCAATCTGCAAGTACTGTGACAAAAATTGTATACTTGGAACTATTTTAGTTGGAATGAATATTGCCAGGTTCAGGTTTTCCATGCTTCCTCCTGAAACCTCAGGGTTAACTTTCCCTTTAGTCTGCTTTTGTTTTTCTGATGAAACCAGTAAAACAACAATTTGGCAAGAGAAATCTTTCCTGTGCATGAATTCAAAAAGAACAAACAAAGCATAAATTAGCATTTGTATTAGAGGGACACTTGAGAGAATGGCTCAAAGTCACAGGACAAAAAGCCCCGTGTGTGTTTTGGTGGTCACCTTGCTGATCCATGAGACACTCTTGACACTGACAACGAAAGCCCAACAAAGGGAGAAGTCTGTGTTTAGGTTTCTGACTTTGCCCTCTAGAGACCTGAGTGTTTCCCTCCATCCCTTTATCCTTGGGCAAGCAAGAACAGCTTCAGAGCACAGCTGGGAGGGGAAAAGCCAATTGTGAAGCCACGAGTGCTCATTAGTAGGTGAATATTGATGACTTCTGCAAGAAATGAAGTTTGTGGAAAGCTGTGGTGACCTGAGTGTTTTGCAAGCTGTTTTTAAAGCACCATCAACATCTTGGGAGCAAGGATGGCTTTGCTTTCCCTTTGTCCCTGGATGTGTGGCAGGGACTGACTTAGCCAGAGGAAAATGTCAATTCTTGTGTCCTATGTTTAGGATCTCTCTGTTTTCTGCTGATAATGGAGCTGCTCCTTGTCTTGGATGGTTGCAAACTAAAATAAGGTATTTGAATGTTCTGGTAATGGTTATCACTTTGGTTCCTTGTGTAGACAGGTAAGAGGCGGCTGGGAGAAAATGTAAATATTTCTTAGGATCATCTCATGTCAGAGGCATCTTTTGATTTTAAAATAAGTTCATTTGCCTTTTAAGCTTACTTTGGCACAGCTTATGTGCGATTTCCTTTTATTTATTTTCATTTTTGTGGCCATTCACTTTAGGACACTCTGTGTGGGAGCAGTGCAGGAGTCATGTCAGTAACTGCTTAGGGGCTTTTTGGTTTGTTTGGGTTTTTTTGTGTGTGTGTGTGGTTTGTATTGTGTTTGAGAACACTTAAAATTGCACAAGGTGAGGTGAGAGCTGAACTTGTTGATTAGGAAACCTGTAGTTTTCTAGAAATGGGCAGATAGGAACTCTGTTTCTGCATTCACATGGCAAGGGAGCTGATGCAGCGTGAGAAGGCTCCAACCTCCCCAGGATCCGTGCTAGTGCCAAAAGCAGGAGCATTGACTTTAACTTAATGATCTGAATGGGAACAGCAAAGGCAGTGATCAGTGCTTGCTGGGTTTAATACCTTGCACAAACACAGGGCTATTAAAAGTACACAGAATTAAGAAGCAGGCAGAGTCTTCCTTCAGACAGTGGACACAGATGAGTCTGTGTTCCTCTGTGTTGTCTTGTCACTATAAACACCCCTGGAAGTCACCAGTACAGCTCTTCTGAACACAGGGTACCTTCATTCTGCTCTTCCACATCATCTGGTAAAACCCAGTGCTCATCAATAACTGGTTTGACTCCAGGTACCTTCAGGAGCTGAAACAATGAGAATGGGGCTTAGGCTGTGTGCAGAGTGAAGGAGCAGCACATCTGAAGGAAGGAGCTGATTGTTAACACTAATGTTGCAAGCTGCCAGCTAAAATAGGATTGGTCTTTTGCAATACACTGCGTGTAAATGTGGAACATAGAGAAATGGGAGGGCTTTGGGTTCAGCAGAGGTTTTTTTTTGTGGTTGTTTCTTTTTCCCCCCACTTCTGTTGTGGACTTGGGTAGGTGCTGGCTCTGGCAGGGCCAGAGGGTTTCTTTCATCACTAGTACAGGCCTGTTTCCATAAGGTGTTCCAGTTCTCTGTGACCCTTTCCCCTTTCTCTCCACCCCTTTTGGCAGAATATAACAATTCCACAATACAACACAAAAGCAGAGGCACTATTTTGTCCCTGGAGTCTGCCATTCTACATGGAGGCAGAAGTATAGTTCTGAGATGACAAACTCTGATGCTGGTGACCTGTTCAGGTGTTTTATCCTTTCCCAGTGGAAGCATTTATGGGAGTCAGGCTGGGGACTGCCTGCCACCTTGGAATGAGTGTCAGCAAGGATGTGGTTACCTGGTGGGAAGTGCTCCAAATCCAAGGTGCTTGCTCTCTGTGGAAAAGGATAAAGCCTTTTGAGGGGAGCTATGAGAAATGGGAGATTCTCAGTGACAGAAACAAAATTACTTGAGAGGAAGAGCCTGGTGCACTGGGACTGTGGCCATTAAAAGCAAACAGCAGGGCATAGCTGCTTTAACCATCCCTGCTGTCCATCTGTCCTGAGGAGCAAAAACCCCTGGATGGCTGCCAGGACCAAGCTTTGGCACCTGCAGCAGGCTGACACAAAGGTCTGGCTGGTTTGCAGCTGGAGGTGGGGGGTGAGCAGGGCAGGGTGGGATTTGCTTATTTTCTGTCTTTTCATGGGTTGTTCCAGGTTTTCATGGGTTTTCTTGGCAGTTCCTATGCGTGCATAAACATTTCCTCCCTGTGTTCCCCTGCCTTTGTTGTTTCCCCTGGTGAATTGATGTTGCTGCTGTTATTGAATGATGATGGGGTTTTTTCCTCTTTATTTTCAAACATGAAGTGAGGTGAATTAATGTGTAGGCGGAAAATGCCACAGGCAAGAAGTGTTGCCCTTGGCATGGAGGGGGAAGATCTTTGCCAATCTCCCTGAAGTCCTGTGCTGCTGGCTGCACTGTTCTTGTACCAAGCAGAGATGGACACAGATGAAAGCATGTTGTGTTTTGTGCTTGAGGGCCACGGTCAGAGCTGAAGTTTGATGTTTTTAGCATGTATTTATTGCCTCTGTTGGCCCCTCATTCTCTAGTGGTAGCACCTAGGCTCTAGATCTGAATGCTGGGAGGTGTTCTGGATCCAAGCCTCACAGACCTGGCTGCACTATTAACTGAGGTCACTCTGATGAGGAGTTTGCTCTCTCTTCTGCCTTCTTTCCCCCCACAGCAGCTCTTGATGTATTAAGCAGGCTGCTGGAACCAGAGCCACGTGTACATGATGTAACTGCCCAGCACATGTTGAAGAGCTCTGGGAATCTCATCAGCCAGAAAGTTTGAGCATGTCCTCTCAGTGCTGAGTGCTGTGTTCCCCCTAGCCCTTCCTTGCAGAGGTGAGATTAGCTTCTGACACTACACAGAGCATTTGGGCTGTCTCTGAATCCCTGCTGGTGCTTGCTCTCACTCCAGAGGCATGTTTCCATCTGAAGCATGAACTCCTCCTTGCAGTTCAGCCCCAGCTAAAGCTCTGAGGCAGCAGGAAAGAGCAATGGTTCACCTCAGCCAGCTACTCCCTATAATTCATATCATATGTATTTATGTGTCATAATAATGAGCACAGTTGCTTTTCAGTGGAGTAGAGTTTCCACTCTTCAGCAACAATAAATATAGCAGAGATTTTTTTTTTCCATGTAAAACAAATGACCAGTGCTTATTATTAAAAGATAGTTCTTGGAGTGTTAATATCTCGTATTGTTGCATAAACCAAGATGCTTTCCCATCATATTTTGGTAGTTGGTTCTTTTTATTTTTCCTCATGTTTCCACAATCTATTGTGAAATAAAGACTGTGGTTTTCACCTCTGTACAGAGATAATGGGTGACATGTGAGATAATTCTTTACAAAGTAATGGAATATTAAGGCTGGAGTGTGTCTGTGGTGACAAGCCATCCTTTGAGCTAGAAAGCAAGAGATGCTGCACAGGACAGGGCCACGAGGAATAAAAGCATTTTTAAGAACTGGGGTGAAAACCTACTGCTGACTTGTAGGTGATGAGTTGAAAGGTATAATCCAAACAGTTTTACATCATTTTCATGTATCTATATTTACTCCTTGGGAAGCAGTAGATGGCAACTGAATCATTTTTTCTTTTGTTGACTTGAAAAGAAAAAATTGATTAGTACATTTATTGCTAGGTTCTTTTCCTCCTGCTTTTCCACTCTTTTGCCCACAGCAGTTTGTAATTGAGTCTAACAAGGAACATAGGTATGTTAGAAGTTCCTCTCTAAAAGCCAGGCCTAGCAGCCAGATAATTGGTTCCCTCCAGCAGATGCATGGCTCCAGAACATCAGTGAGGTTTTGTGGTAATAGATGCCATGTGGCCATGCTCTTTACCAGTCTGTCCCCAAGACTCTCCCAATTTATCTCTTGAAGCACTAAAGATGCCAGCATGAGAATGGGGCTTGTGTGGTCAGAAGCTCTTTCCTTCCACCTAGAAGGAAACCTTTAGCACCTGAGTGATGCAAACCCAGATTTAAAGACTGAAGTTCAGAAAACCTGAGAAGCCAAAAGAGCCGGGGAAAAATTAATTGAAGGTTGGGCTGTAGCAGCCTACCATCAAATCTGAGCCTCTAATGTAGAACATATGTTCCTGCTTTCATTTGTCTGCTTTACAAGAGTTAATACAGTGTTCTCAGGGTTCACAAGGGGGCTTTTCTCCCTCTAGGCTATTAGCTACAGTAACAGCTTATTTAGAAAGTTAGACTTTCTCCCAGCTGGGGGAAAACGTGGCCCTGAAGGAGAGGAAAGGGGGAGGAAGAGGAGAAAACGGAGTATTTTGTTAAAGCAACTTAACAGTACAATGCCAGAGGAAATGAATCAGAAGTGAGTGATTTCTGCAAGTGTGTGTTCTTTTGCTTTGTGAAAACAAAGACATTTAAGTCCTGGCCTCCTGAGAGCTAACAGGGCCCGTGTTTAACTTAGGATGGTAATATGGGGTCCTGGTTCTGTCGCTACAGGCAGAGGAAGGTATTTCCAGAAGAACAAAGGATTGTTAGCTTGCCTTCTATCTTTACAACCTTCTGGGGGCACTTCCCAGGATTGTTTTTTTATGTTTAGGGTGGTGGGGTTTTTTTTGTGTGTTTTAGTTGCTATATTTTCCCATAAGAAATAGCTTCCTCCTTCCTTACCTCACACCTGAAAGCACACAGCTCTCTTCTAATGTCTCTCTTCTAATCTTCCACAGAAAATGAAATTATCTGCACCTCCCACAGTGAGGTCTTGTATTGGTAGCACTTAGCACAATCCCCTGGCTCCTTCCTCCTGTGGGCTTACTCCAGCTCTGGGGAATCTTAACACAGCCCTAAGCTGTGCCCCACCAAGGAGCTCAAAGGGACCATCTGGCAGGCAGGGACTTTGGAGGACTGTAAATAGACCCCTGCTTTTCTTGGACTTGCCCTTTGTGAGGAGGTATGAGGAGGTTTCCTTCCTCTCCATTTCCTCTGTTAGTGCAGTTTACTCCTTTGGAGAGGGCAGGATGCTCCCAGCCCCACCCCCAGGGATGCTTGGAGCAATCTGCCTGTACATATACAGGCTGTAGGTTATTAATATCTGTTTGTGGGCAGATTGTTGGTGTGGTTTTGTCTGTGTGCATTTCCAAACCATCCTGGCCCTTTCTAAGGGTGGTTTCCTGGAACAAGCCCTCTGTGGGCTTTGACTGGCTGATTCATGATTGCTATCCTTAGACTAAGATTGCTGGGTGAGAGGGGTGTTTCATCTTGGCCTTTCACATGGACTGACAGCTACTTCACACCTCTGGTGGTTTTTCACAGCGCTTTCAGTATGTGCTGTTGCTGAACTGGAAATTTTGCTCTTTTCCCTCTCAGTTAGGGCATATGAATTATTGACTATCTGCAGATACTGTGAAACATCAGCTTTTCTTTCTTCCTCCACTCTAGAAAACCCTTGGAATAAAGGAATAATGGAATATGGGTTTCTGGAGTGAAGGAAGAAATGGGAGCTGATGCTACAGGAGGGAGTGGAGGAATAAAGAGGAGCGGATGTACCAGAAGCTGGTACATTCTGGTGGGCTTTTTTTGTGTCTTGTGTTGCTTGGCTCATTTATCAGTAAGGGGGTGAAATTCTGCTCTGAATTTCCATAGCCCTAGCTGCCTTTCCTTGTGCACATTTCCTGGCTTCTGACTGCAGGCCCTTGAAAGTAGCAGGGAAGGGTTTTAAAGCAAGTCTCTGAGCTCTTCTCTTGCGTGTTTGGAAGGAGCAGCATTTTTCCTGCTACAGCACTGGCTGTGGCCAGGCAGGATGTGTGTTCATACAGAGAATCCAAGTGGGTCAGGGGAAAGATGTTTCACACGTTCTGTGTGACCTTGTCATTCAGGCCAGAGCACAAATTCTTATGGTTTTTGGCTTGACCTGATGTAGTGGAGCAGCCCAACAGGGGCTGGATGTGGGGATGATGGCTGTGACTAAGGGTGATGCAAACAGGGGCTGTGCAAGACCCTCTGTCCCCAGAGCCCAGGGTTGCAGTACTTGGTGGCAATAGGTTGTCCTCTTCTCCCAGGCAACCAGCAACAGGACAAGAGGAGATGGTCCCAAAGTCCACTAGAAGGGATTAAGGCTGGACATCAGGAGGACTTCCAGGCTGTCAGGCATTGGAACTGGCTTCTCAGGGATGTGGTGGAGTAACCATCCTTGGAGGTGCTCAAGAAATTATGTGACAATTATTGCCATGGTCTAATTGACCAGGTGGAAATTGTTCAATGGTTGGACTCATTGATCCCGGAGGTCTTTTTCAAACTAAATGATTCTGTGACAATGGCAGGATCCACTGACACACCTAAATAAGGTAAAGTGGTGGACCAGGTCTGGGGGAGTCCTGCTCTGAATTGCAAGAGACTGGACTAGAGATGGAGCTACCTTGAGTGTTGATAAAAGTATCCAGTGTACAGCATCAGAAATGGCCTTTCCTGCAGCACAGGCCTGGGGCTTCTTGGGGACCTTGGGTGGTCACAACACATGGCCCCAGCGAGGGCTGGAGCCCTGGAGCTGAGCTGGGCCCATGGGTCATGGCTCTGGGACCCCAGCTGAGACTGGCAAGGCCATTAAGGGGTCCTCAAGAGCTCTGAGAGCCACAACTCTGTTAATACATCTCAGGATTGGTGTTTTGTTTTTATGCAAAAACACTAATGGGTCAACATGCTGTCATAAAGCATAGTTTGCAGCTTCCTTGTCCAAGAGAAAGCATAATTACAATTTGCTTGCTATTCAACAGCCTTTTTGGAAAATGGCACAAAAATTGCGTTGGTCAGAAACCAGTGAAAATAATATACCAGTGAAGCGTTTCATGAGAAATAAAACAAAATAATGTTTGAGTGATTGGTTGATCTTTTTATAGGATGGCTGAAAATGCATCTTCCAAAATACACAAATTGAAGGAGTCTGAGAAGGCCCAGGAGGGTAGTCTGTCATTCCAAGCCATGTGTCCCTTGTCTTATTCTTGTCATATTCTCATGGATTTCTCTTCAGATCCCCGTGTGAGCAGTTGATTAGCAAAGCATCAATTCTGCTATCAAATAAGTGATGCCTCTGAATGCTAATAGAGATATCTTCATTTGAAATGTTTCTTCTCAAAAGAGTCTCAATAAGGAAATCTAAGTGAGAGTTACTGATGAATAATTAGTGCTTTTTTTCGTTTTAATGCTGCTCAAAAAGTCTGTATGTTCTTATGGCATTAGCTGAGCAAAAATGCAAGGGACCAAAAAGGACTTTTTATGGAGGAACTCTCATTAGGGCTGCCTGTGTGTGAAGGGGTGTGCCACTGGAACTGGACCACAATATGAACTCTTTTTAGCCCAGTCTTGTGAGACCTTTTGGGAATAGCGGTGAGGGGAATAAATTGCAGTGATATAAGACCTTGCTTTAACCTGTCCCACAGATGAGCACGAGGGATATCTGGTCAAGATATAGGAAAGGGCTTTCAAACATGTTTTCACAGGTATTTTTAATGTCTCTTTGAAAACTTGTGCTGGATATTAGCAAGAGTTGCTTCCTGCTGTCAATTTTATTGTTTCAGCCACAGTTTGAAATGCTAAAATATTATTAAAGAGTTTTCTAAACACTATTTCTAATTCAACCAGAGCTGGGAAATTCTGCTTGTCTACTTGGGTGTTCCTGAAACTTCTAGCCCCAAACTGCAGATGCAAGAAGTCTGCATGAGATGAATTATTTTACAACTCATAGTACATCAATCTTGGAGGATCCGTGAACTCTGAGAGACCACAAAAGATAATCATCAGGCTGAAGTACCTTAAACAGATTTGCATTTCCACTGGAAAAAGTTTAAGGATCTACAAATGAAAAAAAAAAAAACCTTGAATGAGTGCCTTAAATAACTCTGCCTAAAAGGAGATCATCATGTCTAAAGTTTATCCTCAGTAATTTACATATTGGGACAGCAGTTGGACTTAGTTTTGGTTTTTGTCATGTACTCCTGGTCAATTCTCTAATTATGATACTTCTTCCCTCAGACAGGTGTTAATTTTGCTTTTTTTCTTCTTTGCCTGGGCACTGAGGTTAATTTCTGCTTCTCCGTAAAACCTGTTTGAAATTAGCCAGTAAGTCCTAAAGCTATTGGAGATGAGAGGGACTCCTTGTGTATGTGTGCCCATCCACATGTGTGGATGTGTTAATAAGCTGTTTAAGCTTCATTTCCTTAAAGAACAAAATTAACAACCTGAGAAAAATCAGACTAAAAATTATTTTTTAAAGTTGAATAGCTGTAGAAACAGACATTGGATCAATTAAGCAGCCTCTTGTTTTAATCAGAGCTGTCTTATGTCTCTAGGAAAATAACTACCTATCTTGCAGTTTAGACAATTGACTTTGAACAAAACTTATATAAGGTAATTTATATTAAACAATACTAAAATTTGAAATGAATGAACTTTGACCAAAAAAATAATAAACTTCAACAGAATACCAAACTGATAAAATCTAATTTAAGACTACTTAGACCTAAACGTAATGAAACTTGTGTTGCTAAGATCAGTAAACTTATTAAAGTTTAATGTCTATAAATGTTTCAACTTATGTAGATACTATTAATACAAAAGACACTGAGAAATATCAGATTATATCCAGGTAGAAATGCTTGGCTCCTCCCCCTGGGCAGAGCATCTCCCAGTGGGATGATGGAATTTTATCAATCAATCACTGATGGATGGGATGGTGAAATTTTATCAATCACTGCAAAAATGCAGTGACGCTCACTGGCCCGTTAACAGAAGATATCTCCTGGAGAGCCCCGGAGGGAGGATTGGTTGAGGAAGAGATAAAGAAAAACTGTTCTACATGGTCTTAACAGGTGGCTCAATTAACAGAAGATAACTGTCTCACTTCTAACAGATGCCAATAGAAGACACACCCAAAGCCACATCCTAAAACATTGGTGCATTCAACTTCTGAGTTTTGTCTCACTGCGGGCTGTGGCTTGCAGCACACCTGGCTGCAACACCAAGGCATTCATCCAGTGGTGTTTAGGTGGGTTTTTTTACTATGCGTTGTCCAAATTTACAGATCTTTGTCCAATCTGTCATGGACTAGAACTGCCACAACCACTATTGCAAACTCTACTTCAAATTCCCAAACTTACTATTGTATGGAGTAAAATTATTTGCAAGCAAATGTGTTTTTTTTGCCAACAGACCCACAGAAGTGGGGTAATTTCAGCAAGCTTTTTTCCTTTCATGTAAGACTATAGATGATTTTATATAAATGAGTCAAATATGGTTTTCATCTTCTAAATTACTTTAATAGTTACTAGCTGGATAACTTTTTTTTTTCTCCAAGAGGAATATCAGCGTTTCTCTTCTTCTGGTAATGTGTAGCTGATGGGATTGTAGCTTAATTCCTTGCCTTAGCCATGAAGGGGGTTCCCAGGGTGCAAAGCTCTGGCATGGGTAAAATGAATTCCTCACAGGGGATAGTCTGCAAGGCATATGCTCCCAAGTTGGTTAAATGTCTCAAATAACATCTCCCTTGCTATTTGATTTGGGGGAAACAGCCTTGGCTCTCTTTGCAGGGGCTCTGATGATGTGCGTCAGTGGGGAAATTTGAGGAGGTAAATGACCACAGTTCATCAGCAGCTCTTCTTTTACATCATGTTTCTGATCAGCGGGTATGCTTGTCCTGATGAGCTGCAAATGTGTACTTAATATTATATTAGCTATTAAATCCCAAAGTCAACAGTTTCCCTGGTAAGTTCAGAACATTTAAAACATTACTCTGTGTTAAAAAAAAAAGGTAATTATTTTCAGTGTAAAAGAAGCCTTATTAAAACATTTACAGATATTTTTATGATGCTGTATTTTCCAAAAACAGTGATCAACTGTGGTGGATGTGTTTGTCTGTCATCATTCTCCACCCCTGTAATCTCCAATTTCTCTCTAAGAGGATAAAGTGTTTCTCCTTTTCCAGCATCTGGAGAATGCTCAGGCTTTTAATGCTGTTTTAAATGTGCATTGGAGTCTAGGGACCTGAAGCAAATGTGGAGGCTGTTGGGGCATTGTGGTCTCCTTGCAGTAGGGTGAAAGGGATTGTCATGTAAATATCCTATCTTCTTGTGGAACACTAAGAGGAGAGAACCCTCGGTGCTTCCTGTAGGTGCCAGGCTGCTTAAACCCCTCAGCAGGAGAGAATGAGCACCTCTTTTTGTGTGCCACCCTTCTCGTCCTCTCTGTGACAGCATAAGAGATTGGCAATAACTCTGCCAGGGCTGTTGACTTCTGGGTTTGTAACATCTGGATTTGGACTTTTATATGAAGCTCAGTAGACTTAATTCTTGAATCTAATAATGGACTGGTATTCCTGTGGTAGTGACACAAGCTCACTGTGGAAGTGACAGTGCACTTAAGAGTAGGGATTGAGGGGCCTGATCCCCCTTTAACAGGGAGAAGCTTCCCTGTTGACCTCACTGTAGATTAGGCACCCAAGTAAATGTCAGCTCCTCGGAAGCAGCAGTCAGCTGTTTTAGTGCTGCAGGAGGAATTAGTTATAAGCAAATGGTGTTTACCCCAATTCCAGGCTGGCAGCAAGTTCTTATATCCCTACAGGAACAGAGTATGGGCTCACCAAATGAGTGTTGTGAGCAAGTGTAAAGATGACAAGTAGTCAAATGGATCTTTGCTGGCTAATAGGAGGGTAAATGGTGAGCAGGAGAAAAATGGATGTGTATTTGTGTCTTGGGAATGTGCAAGCACTCAGTGAGCAGTTGTTGTGCTGTTCTGAGCACACCCGGGCACTGCCCTGTGCTGTTTGATCTGGTCATAGTGTGCAGCCTAAGTGGTGGGTTCTGACCCCCAAGCAGATGTTTAGAGGTCTGCCATGATCTTTATCAGGACCCTGTGTGCTTTTAGGGGAGTAGAAAGAAGGATGGTCCTGACAGTGCTGTCAAACCTCAGCTGGTATGTCCCAAGTGGTGAGTGTTGACTTCTGATGGGTTCTGAAAGGTTTCAAAGAGGTGCCAGGTTGTTTGGGCTTGACTGCAGCACTGCCTGCAGCAAGTCTGTAGTGTTCCTGCTCCAGTGTGGTGTCACTGACCTCTGGGTTTGTTTTTTTCAATAATGCAGAAAGGACATTTGTGGAGTTTTGAGCTTCTTTCTGACTTGGGATATGTGTTGATTTTGGAAGCTGTAAACAATAAGCACAGGGGTAAGAATCAGTACCAGGAGAATAGTGTTTGTGTGGAGGGAGAAAGGAAAAAGTATCAACTTCTTCAGCCAGCTCTGTGCCACTGAACCATGTGGCTGCTCTAGGCCATGTGATTCAGGCTTCTAGAATCACCAGGTCTGACTTTTTTCACTTTTACTCACCAGTAGTTGACTTTTTTCCCTGGATTAAAGGGGTAAGAACAGGCTTTAATTACTGGCTGAAAACGTTTAAACTGGCATGAGAACATCGACATGCATTTAATGGTAGGAGCTCAGCACCTATGGGGTTGGGAGAGGGTCAACTTTGCATTTGGTGTTTGCAGCTGGTTCTTCTCTCTGCCAGCCCAGGCTGCTGCCCACGAGGGTTGTGTAAAAGCTGCTGAGCCAGAGGTGGGCTGCCACGTCTGAAAGACTGAGAAGTGATGGTCAGCCCATCATCAGTTTGACATCACAGGCAGGAATAGATCTTTGTGGGTTTTTTTGGTTCTTTTCAGAAACTGACCTGATGAGAAACTAATACTCAGTGGAAAGATCATTTAGCTAGATGAAGTGGGAAGTTGCAAACCATATCAAGGAGTGTAAGAAGATAAAAATGCTTCCCAGGACACTTGTGCATTTGAGTGAAAGGATATCGCTGACTGATTAATTCTGTCTCAAGAGAGAAAAGGGGTTATTGCTAAGAATTTGGTAAAGTGATCTAGTAATTACATCTGTAAAGTGGTACAGGAATGCTTTGTGTTAAGGTCTTTAAATTAAAAGATGATTATATGGTTCAGATTTTTATGAAGCTGTTACTAATAGGTTAGTTTAACTACTGACCCATTAGACTTTCAAATAAATACTTATTAATAGTTCTATAAGTCAGTTAGTGGTTAAAACTAAGCAACACACCAGAAAGTATGTTATTTCTAAACCTAGTAATATAGGTTGAAAGACAAAATTATTCTATTGCTGTCTGCAATTATCTTGCATTGGAGTTACTCCTCATCACAAAATAACTCCTGACTTGTTAATGTGAAGGGAGTCAGGCAGTAGATTTATGTCTGTACTATCTCTGTGGGTGGTATATTTATAGTAAAGGGTGCAGAGTGGCAAATGCTGTTGTGTAACAGGCATGAAGATGCAGCTCATAACTCACCCTTCATTAGAGTGAGGGAGAGCTATCTGAGCAGTAAGTGATGCTTTGTCTCTCATTTCTGGCACACTTGTAATGCATTTTGGAAGTTACAGGCTGGCAAACTGAGACTTGTCTGCAGTCAGATAATAAATACCATGCAGCCTCCGAGGCCTGAGTGGAGCCTCCTTTCACTGATGCATTTTAATTCACCTCCCTGAGAGCCTCACAAAATAGGTCTGAATAAAAGGAACAATGTGAGAAGGTGAGCTCAAACAAGAGTGCACTTGCAGTGTTTGCAGGCATGATAATTTCTGCCATGTAAAGCAGCACTCGGTCTGCTCTTCCTTGTGACAAGGATTTTTGGAGTAGTTTTCAGCCCACCCTACAAATGCTGTAGGCTGGGGATTCCCCAGAGAGTCCTTATTCACTTTTCCCATTGCGTGTGTACAGCTGCTGCACCCAAGTTGTGTTTAGCACTGGTGCCAGGTGGTTTGACAGCTCAGAGGAGGTGTTAAATCCAAAGCCAGGCACAAGCACCAGTGGCTCTCAGTGCTCCAGCTCAGTCCTGCCCTGCAGGGTGGCCTCCTGTGGGACCAGGCTGCTGCCAACTCCTGCTTAATCCCTGCTCTTGCCAGAGCTAGGAGCAAAACTACTAATGGGTACCACTTGTAAAGGCTTTTTTGGATGTGTATCACCAAGCCTGAGCACCAGCTGCCCCACAGCAGCTCCAGTGCAGCTGCTGATGGGGAGGAATTGCTGCTGGGCTGAGCTGTGCTGGTGCCTCTGCTTTTGGGTGCAAGCTGCCAGCTCCAGCCCCGGAGCATCCAGGCTCCTCTGGGCCACAACAACTGAACTAAATTGAGAGAGGAGCAAGAAAGTACTGAATTTTCTCTAGAGCCTTATCCTGAGACAAAGAGAAGCTCTGCTACTGCCTGAGTTCTGCTGAGATGCCTCTGAGGCTGTCTCATGCCTCCAAAGATGCTCTGTGCTGGGGACAGTAGCACCAGGGGTGGGTGTGTGGCAGAGGTGTGGCTATCCAGTGTCTGGGGTATCTGCTAAGAGGGTTGATGGTGGGTGAGTAGAAAAGATGAGACAAACTAAAGGTAAAGAAATCCACCCCCTAGACTGTGGTTTGAAGAGCCTTCTGCCTCTGCCTCTGATGCAAGGGAGATGAAGTACCCATGAGACAAGCAGCAATATTCTCTTGGGATTTTCCCCAAGTTCCTTCCCAGGTCTGACTTTTTAACAGGTCTCCTGGCAGCAAAGAAAAATGCACAGGTCTGTTTCCAAAGGTGATGCACCTCCTCAGGCCCATAGATTTGTGTATCCTGTGCTAGTGGCTATAAGCAGACCAGACCTATTTTAAATATAAAACTGTGGGGATTTGTTTTATGCTTGAGGTATATTTTTTTTCCTCTGGATACAGTTAACTTGCATTGTGCTCTGCTATTGCTGGGGTAAGCTGGGTTTCCTTCATTCTGACAAGGAAGGTACCTGAATGTCAAATACCCATGAGAGACAAAGGGAAAGGGTAGAAATTTTGAATAAAACTACTTAATTGGAGCTTGGAATGGAGTTTAAAGGGGGGAAAGAAGCCCTTGCATTTGACTTTTTATTCCATAATATTATTGACTTAAGAGCAAGATGAAAAGGCTTTACCATTCAAAGAGTTTTTTCCATAAGGAATTTGCTCCATTCAACAATAGTCTGTCTTTGAATCCACCTTATTTAACAGAGGTCAAGTAAAGAAAGAAGTGCAGAAATAATTAAAATGCACTCCACTGAGGAATAACATGGGATTTTTTTTTTCTTTGTAGCCAAGACAGAGATAAGTAATTATTTGTTAGACCTAGGATTTGACATATAAACATTGGAGGGAGGGGAAATCACATGTTTTTCCTGAACTTCCCATCTTTTATGCTTCCAGTTCCTCTAGGCAATAGTAAAGAGAAGAAAAAGTAGCAGGGTCATATTCCTTTGTTTCACCATCCAGGCATATGGCTAAAGGCTTGATTTTGGCAGGAGCTGCTAACCTCTTCCCCTTTGCTTTTAATTTGTCCCTGCTAGTCACAAAATCTAAAAGTGCAGCTGTTTCTTGTCTTTATTGCCTGCTGATTATTGCTCAGCTCTAGTTTGCCTCCTTATATTTGTGATGAGACATCTGTCACTGTCAGTACAGGGGTGACTGAGGTAAGATGTGCCTCGTGGTGTCTGTGCCAGAGCAAGTCAGCACACATTGAGCAGAACATCTGGTTGGAAAATACCTGTTTGCTGAAACACAAACTCCTTGTGTTGCATGGTGCTTTTGTAAGGATTTCTGACCATGGGGAGCTGGGCAGAGAGAGTACATGGACCATAAATTCTTCCAGAGATGCTGGAAAAATGCTTAATGATTCAGATGAAATTAAATGTCGCAAGTCTCTCCTGGTGTTGCCAAGAAGCAGATGCTCAGCAGAGGCTAAAGCAAGAATTCCCTTGAATACCTTCCTTCTTTCTGCTTTGGGCCTTCCTGAGGCAGAAGTTGTTTCTGGGTCACTGTGTTTGAATGCCACTGATGGATGGATTAATCCGTTTTCCACTTGTCCAGATTTTTTCTTAAAATCTGTGGGACTATTCTGTATGAGGCTGTAGAACAAATAATTCTGGTTTGGAGAGGTGTTGAAGGCCAGTGTTGCTTGGAGCTAGGGGATAATCCCAGCTGACTTTGATGAGGTTACTGGCAGGTTCAATGTTTCAAAGACAAATAAATAATCTGATTGGAAGCGCTGGGTTTTTACCTACCCTGCTTGAGATGGATGAAGGATATGTTTACAGCAGCATGTTACCCCAAATACTACCAATAGGGATCTCTAAGAAGACGACTTAATACTTTGTGTTTACACTACTGTATTCCCAGATAGAGCATAAGAAGTCTGGGTAAGGCTTGGGTTCTTTCTTGTTCTAAATACTTAAACCCTCTCTCTGTATCAGTGACTTGTAGCTCTGCTATCCAGAAGACAATGTAGATCAATGTATTCCTTTACCAGTATTATTCAGGAGGATTATGGTCTTGTTTTTCCCCTTAATTTTGTCCAATTACTCCTTCAGAGACGATGTATAAGTAAAAGTATAAGTAAAAGTGATTTATTCCTGCTTCTTATCTACAACATGGAGCATTTGACTTCCTCTGGGAGGCTGTTTTGCACTCCAATGGGTTTGTTATTGCAAGTCAGTAATTCCTTTTTTTTTTTTCTCCTCATCACTCTCCACTAGAGCATCTTATTCTGATCCAGTTAGGTTTGCCCAAGTGCCAAGCTAGAAAAACTTAAAATAGTGATTCTCTTGGGTAACAGCGGTGTAGGAGACAGGAGTTTGATTTCTGTTTTCTAAAGTGAGGCAACTTCCTTCAGGAAATAAACACAACACTTGTGTCACCAGCATCTCTTTGTTGTGATGGAGAACATTTTCCATAATTGGCTGGAATAATAATCTGCTGACCCTGACCTCTGTGATCAGACCTTACCAGCTGCTTCAGTGGGAAAAAGCAGAAACCATCTGGGTGGCACAGAGGGAATGAACCTCCTCTGATAGGTGGAGATGGGTTCTGTGCTGAGATGTAAGACTCTAAACCCTCCTATACTTAACACAGGGTTTATTTTGCTTTCAGGTTGTTCTATCTTAGTTGTCACCTGAAATACTGTGCTCTGGAGGTGAATGTGCAACAGATTTTAGGTAGTCTGCCTTTTTCAGTCTCAGTGAATGGCCTCATTTGCAACTTGATGCTCCTTTCTTAGAAAGGCAACAAAAGTAGACAGATCTTTTATATCACTGTTTTAAAATGAGTTTTCCGTTCTCCCACCTGCCTTTGCATCTTGACCTTTAATTTGACAATATTGGCAGTACTTTCTGAGTGTCTCGAGTGTCCCTGATGTAAAGATTTGGGTACAAAGCTAGTCTCCAAGTTTAAAGTGCACCAATGAAGATGTAAATCCAGTTGATGGTGACTTTCCAGACCACAGTAAGCCATTAAATATGTATAAGGTGGTTTCCTAAAAGTGGGGAGAGCTTGCAATATATCCTATCGGTCATTAAACATTCTCAGACTAAAGATGAGAATCTGGAGGGGAAAAGAAAAGGGTGTGCTTGCTTTGGAACTGCTTCTTGGTAAAAAACTTTGAAAGCACTTGAGTTAGGGATGAATGGCCCAGCTTGGACACCAGGAGCTGTGTCAGTGGATGCCCTGGCAGTGCCAGTGAAGTTGTGGTGTGGATTCAAGTGGGATGTTCTGCCTGTAGCAGTAAGCACCAGATCTCCTGGAGTGCCTCAGGGCTCACTGCTTTCTTGCTGGGCAGTGTGCATGTGCCTGTAAGGAATTGTGTTTCATGGGGAATATGTTTTCTTATCTTCTGGCAAAGGGTCAAAAATGTTGTGTATGCACAACTATACATATATTTGTGGATCTCTTAGAGCTGGGAGGAAAATAAATGTTTGTATGTCCATGAGAGTTGGCTTTAAAAATAGGTATTTTATTTCTTTGACTAATTCTAGGGGAAACTTGCTCTATTTCTGTCCCAACTGACCCTGGGCTGACACATACTTCATATCTGATAATTTTGTTTCATTCCCCACCTTTACTGTTTCCCTACTTGTCCTGGCCATGAGGAACCCCAAACATAGAGCTTTGTGTGAAGCAGGCCTAATGTAAAGGAGATTAAGTAACTGTTAAGCAAAAAGTCCAGGAATTCCAAGTCCTGCAGCGTGACCAACACAGTGTCAGCATGAGTGCTGCCAAGGGCACACAGTGATACCAGGGCTGGGAGGTGCTGGCTGCCAAAATCCGTGCTCCTGGTGAGGAACACGTGAGCAGCAAGCTGCTTAACTCCTGGTGCCTGAAGCCTCTCTCTGTTCCTGGCCCTTCCTTCAGAGCTTGTGAGTCACTTCCCCTCTCCCCTGAAGAGAAGTTCTTTGGAAAACAACATCCCAGGGTGCCGTGTTTGTTGACTTCCACAGGCTTTGAGAACAAAATCATTCCACATACTTGCAGAGATATTTTCCTCTTAGCTGCTGACTCTGTAGATTCTCCCTGGGTGTTGAAAGTCAGGCTGGTTTTCTTCTTATTGAGGTCTTGTTGAGCATCCAAACCCTCAGGATAAATGTACCTTTTGGAGGTGCTGTGACCACCTCTGGAACGTGGTGCCCTCGCTGCTGTGGCACACATGGACTGCACAGCAGCAGCATCTCCCTCCACCACACCTGTGACAAGGAAAAAGAGCTTTGCAGCCACCTTTTCCTGCAAGGTGAAGGTTCTCTGGACTGCTTGGAGAAGAGGATTAGCCATGATGATGGGCAAGCAGAAAGAAGGGCAGTGTCACACCCTCTGTCTTCACCTTGCTTTGCCCATTCCCAGTAAAGCAGGGACTGGCCCAGGAGGGAGTTTTGGAGTTGAAAGGCTCTATGCCAGCTCTTAGCCTGAGAACTCCTGATGTTAATTCATGTTCTCTGAGAATTGCAACCAAGGGTCAGACATATTTGTGGTTTTTCTCCCTCTACTCACTTGTCTTTTCCCTTCCCTTTAAGGTAGAAAAGGCCCTCAGGGCTGTGGTTCCTCCAGTCCCTAAACCCTCAGTAAGGATGTCTGTGAAGTGCCTGATGTCCCCTAAACCCTCAGTAAGGATGTCTGTGAAGTGCCTGATGTCCCCTAAAGCCTTAGTAAGGATGTCTGTGAAGTGCTTGATGTCCCCTAAAGCCTTAGT
>QUSF01000021.1:697143-854791 GCA_003676055.1 Chloebia gouldiae
CCTTAGTTTGGATGTCTGTGAAGGGCTTGATGTCCCCTAAACCCTTAGTTTGGATGTCTGTGAAGGGCTTGATGTCCCCTAAACCCTCAGTAAGGATGTCTGTGAAGTGCCTGATGTCCCCTAAACCCTTAGTAAGGATGTCTGTCAAGTGCTTGATGTCCCCTAAACCCTCAGTAAGGATGTCTGTGAAGTGCTTGATGTTCCCCGTTTGCCACGGGCTCTGAAGTTGCCTTGCTCCCATAGCAACCAGTGATGTTATCAACACAAGCAAGCAGAGGTGGGAAGTGCTGTGTGGTCTCTCCCTAACCCAGGAAAGGGTCAACAGCTCTGCCATCCCTCACCCAGTTCCCCTGCTCTACTGGGACTGGTTTGAGCTTTGGCAGTGTGGTCTTGCTTGGAGCTTATGCACAGATTTTATTGATGTGTACACTAGTAGTCTGTTAGAGTTGTCCTTTGTTTTATGTCCTTTGTGCTTGCCTGAAATACTGACGGTGCTCAGGAGCTTTTTGTGTAATAACCACCAAGAGAGTATTGAAAACATCCCCCTGTGTGGGGGAAAATAGAGAATTTGAGAGTGTTTCCCTGAGAAAAGATAATTTATTTGTGCTTGCCAGTACTCTCTGCAACTAAATAGCTTCTCGGTCTGATTCACCAGTATATTAAAGCTGTTCTCAGAGTACAAAATGGCTTTATAGCAGATCAAGTAACCACTGGAGAGTATCTCCTGGTGTTGGAGGACCTTATGCCTGGGATGGTTGTCATGGTAGCTCCAGCTGTCAGCATCAGAGGTAAACCCAGTGAGAGCCCCAGCATCAGTTTCTTCGTAGGATCACCTCCTTCTTGGGATTTTCATGTTGTTTTGGGACTATCAGTTACCCTGACTCTTAGCAGTGGCAGATATAGAGCTCAAGTAGACTCTGTAATCAAAAATCTTGTTTAAAAAAAAAGGAGATTTTCTAATTTAAAATTTTTTTTTGGTGTGGAGTGTTCCTTGAATGAACTACACAATTGGGTTAGTTGTTTCAAATTTACTGCATAAGTTTCCATTTTAAATTGCAATAGCTAATCATTAAAACTAAATTATCACTCCGGGTTTGAAAGCAATTTAGTTGTATGTATATTTTCACTTCTCTAAATGTGTGGTGTGTATTTATTTTTATATAGAGAAGTATTAATTTTCATAATGACTGTACTAAGTCTAAGAGCAATTCTGGTGAGGGGGATTAAATTTGATTTGCAGCTTTGAGCTCAGTCAGTACTGCATGGAAACAGAGCCCAGGTGTTCCTCTTCATTTTGCTCTGTTTTAACAACATTGCTGCTTTTAACTATGAATTCTTAAATACAATGTCTAGTTAATGTGAGTAACACTCCTTGTACACAGTGAGTTCACATCATGCAAAGCAGTCAGAGGTCATGTGGAACAGGTCATGGCATGGCTGAGACAATTGTAATATTGGAAGGATGAGGAGTCTTGATGTGCATCTTGCACATAGCAGAAGATCCACAGTGGAGGGCTTTTTATTTCTTTTAAGCAGCAGTATAAGCAACTTTATTCCTGTAAGTTGGCAATTTTTTCCCTAGACTGCACACCACAGGCGTTCCCACTCCCAGTATAAATCCAGCAGACTATCACTTAGATTACTGTTTATTAGTTCCTAAAATCAGTCAGTAACAGCGTTCTCCTGCTCATAAAGCTCAGTAAATTACTCTTTTTAGACAGAAAACATCTTAAATTTTGACCAGGATGCATAATTGAAAAAGGCATAGTAAATTAAAATCTGTGACAAGCACCAATGCTTTATTTTTAACTGAGAGAAAATTGTTCTTGTAGCTGCTTCTCTCCATGCCTTAATTTTGAGCTCTACAATATTTATTGGCTATGACATTGAAGAATAATCACTCCTTCCACTTTGACTGTGTTTTTAAATGCAAGGATGAAGGTGGTGTGTGAGCACCACAGTTATTGCAGCCAGCTCCTCCAGGAGAGGTAACGGTGTGTGGTCCTCTGGCTCAAACCATTAATTTAAGGTACAGCCCGTTGCATGCTCTGCAGTGATCACGTGTCCCTGCTGGGATGCACAGCCAGGAATGGCTTCACCCAACAGGATCCAGCTTTGGGCTGGCTTGACTACTGCTGTAACCCCCCCCAGGCCACTTACCTTTTCTCAAACACACCTGTCATTTGATTTGAAGTCCTTTTTTTTAATGCCTGTTTTGTGGGTTTTTTCTTTTGTCAAGACCGCAGACAAAAGGAAATATCAGTATTTTTATTGCTCTTGATTTTGACATTTGTAGATTTTATTTTGACTTACCTTGGTGGCAAGACAGTCGCCAAAACAGTAAAATGACCAGCAAAAAGCAACATTCAAAGAACATACAGCCTTTCTATTTCTGGAGAAAAGCTGACTTTACCAAACAGCACTCAATGCTTTTTCTCTCCCCTGCTCCTAAGAGTAAGTCCTGAGCAAATACTGATTTGCATGCTAAATCTCTCACTATATTTTAATTCACTTGAAGCTTCATTTACTGTTCTAATACAAGCCTATGCCCTACTGGGACCAACAGTTCCTTGGTATTTTTGCTGTGGTTTCTACTCATACAATGACTGATCATGTCTTGTCACCTTGAAGCCACCAATTCTGCCATTCTTTTATTATAAGAGGAGCAGAAATGAGAGTTGAGGAGGCAGAAGAGGGTTCTAAACAATCTGCCGTGGCCCTTGGGGTCACCCAGGAGCTTGCATGGCTCAAAGAGCAGTTTGAGAGCTCATTGACCCCAACTTCCAAGAGCCTATGGCTCTTTGGAAGCAGTTAAGTCATAGCATAATATATTCAACCACAGTCCCCTTGACACCTCTTTTCACCACTCCATCTATTTTCTGGTGGGTAAAGAGGAGAAAAGTGGTGTGATTGGATTGACTGTAGGACAGTTGAGAATAGGACCCATTTTATTTACACCTCCAAGAGTGCAGCAGAGAGAAGCTGGACTTAAGTTGATCCTGAATTTGTTTCTGGAGCTGCTGGACTGGTGTTCCTTGAGTTTGTTTCTGCAGCTCTAGCTATGGCTCTGGCTCTGTGCTTTTTCCTCCAACTGAAGCAAAAAAAAAAAAAACCTTTCTAGTGCTCCCAATGACTGTCCAAACCTTCAGATTCTAGCCCTATTAAATCTAAAGAATTCAACATCTGAGGATTATTTCTCATCTGTTTTTGTCAGCTGATGCTCCGCTTTTTGAGGTCAAGTGCTCTTGTATGCAGACAAAGCCTGGAGTTGTTGTTTTCCAGATTCTCTATTTTCTCTTGAGTCATCATCCAATTACACTAATTAGCACAACACTGATACAACCAGGCAGAGATGTTACTGGGGAATGAGTTAATGTGGCCATGAGTTAGTGGTGGCCTTGGAAGTGTTTGGTTGTTGGCTGGCCTCAATGGTCTTGGAGGTCTTTTCCAACCTGAACACTTCCAGGATTCTTTAAGCAATCTACTCTCTGACCTAAAGATTTCTGAGATGTAATATTTAACCAATTCGGAGGCAAAGGCAAAGTTTGGCTTACCTCCTTCCCTTAATACTCCCTTCTTAAGCCTGACATTAACTTCTTCTTCATAACTGCATAGGCTGAATAATAAGTTTTTTTTTAAACTGCCAGCACATTAATAAGGTTGTTTACTTGTATACCAACATAAAGAAAAGTTAGCAGTACTGGCTTGAGGGGTTTTTTTGGTTTTATTTTTGTGCATTGCATGGTACCTGGACTGAGTATTATGGGTTTGGTTAGTCCTATAAGGAGTACTTTTCCTGTTATCTGTGTATCCATGCACTTAGATTTGGAAAAAAGCCATAAAATTAATAATTACCAGCTCAAATATTTGTAGCAGGCAAACATCCCAGGCAACTCCTGCAGCAGTATTGCTGACTGGAATTGAAAAATGCATTCTTCTTAGGTTGCCATTTGCCTCCCAAGGATTTACTTGGGTCTGTTCCTCCCTTCCTTGACATTTGTTTGCAGTCTACCTCTGCATCCTGTCCCTCGATGGCATTTGTACCTGCAGAACAAATTCCATGGCTGATATGAGGCTTTATTGTCACCTGCCTTCTTTTCTTTAATTTCCTTTGGCATTGCCCTTAATCTAGAAGATATCTTCAAGGCTGGCAGTTGCTCTTGAAAAATGAAAGATGCAAATGTTGTAACTTGACATAATTAATACTTGGTATGTTGCTTTACTACCAGCACAAATCATTAAACTGCTCAAATCTTGTGTTGGTGGGGAAATGTACTGGATAAAGAAGAAGCAAAAGTGAAATAAATTTTACATGTGTAAAAGTTTCATGTGTTTTAATGAAAATGTAGTAGTAATACTGTTTAACTAGGAGCTGTATCAGGAGGATTAAATTGCTGAAAGAAAGTATTTCTGATAAAATGCATGCAGTGTTAAGGGAAATCCAAATGAATGTGTGCACATGTTACTCCTTAAAAGCTTTCCAGGCTTGTTTTTAATCAGACTTTTGTCAAGGCTAACTCAGAAATTTGGAGCCACTTCTCTCTTATCAAGCTGTGGGCCTGAAATTTGCCAGCTGAGGTGTGGCTCATCATATAATAAATGTTGGCACTTGATTTCCACTCTGATAATTTTACAGCCTGCTTTGTTTGACAAGTCCCTCATGTGTGTTCGTTTTGTTACTGCAGTTTCACAATCTACAAATGAGGCTACGTGCTGACCAAGTCAGGCTGAAACAAGAACAAGGGGAGAACCAGTGCTTGGATCAGCAAGTTGGAGTCTGTCAGCTGAGTTTATGGCTCTGCAGGAAAGGGTAAGATCGATAGAGGGATAATAGAGGCTGTTGGAGTGCCTGAGCCTTGGGAGCAGGTTAAACCATGGATTTTTATGCAGTTGAGGTTTTTGCATGGGCACGTTGTCCTCTGCGTGCCCCAGAACATAATTCACTTTGTGAGCAATGTTGCAATGCTTTTTACTTCGGGACATTATGAAAAGATAACCTGGTGTTCTCAGTCACACGTGGTTCTGTGAAGCTTCCAAATGCAACCCTGCTGTACCTAGAATAACCCAGAGAGGACTTGGGGGAGCTACTGTGGGTTTGCGGATTTTTTTTCCCTTTTAAAAGGAGTTGAAGTCTGATACAGTTACATGCTTTTAAGAGGGATTATTGAGCAGTTATTTAAAATGTGGGAGGTGCTCAACCTTTTCCTGGCTGGAGAAGGCAAAAGGCTTTTGTTGGAGGCAATAAGACACGCCCTGCTCTTTTGATTAGTACTCCAATAAATTGCATTCTGGTAGATCTTACACATGAATGGTGCAATACATTTTTTGGTACAGTATAAATCTATGCAAACAGTGTGCCTAACTTCTCAGTAGTTGCACATGAATGCCTATAGTTTTTATCTCTTGATGCAGATGAGCTACAAAATATATGAAACCTGGCTGTGTTGGATTAAGTGTCAGTAATTATCCCCCCACCTCCAAAATAAGACTGGTTTTCGTCAGATTGGTGCATTGATCGGGCATGCTGTGTGTGGAATCCTCAATGGAATGGTCCATAAGGATGAAATATTGCTCGGTTTAGACTCAGTTCAGGGTTCTTTGTAACTCTGTCCTTGAGGATCCATTGATGACTGCAAATGAATTAGAGCTTAAATCCATGTGCTGGACCTGGGGTCTGGATGCAGGACTGGGCCAAGCAGCTGTGGATTCTGCCTTGCTGTCTTTCTGGAGACAGAGTACCAAGGCACAACAGGCAGTTAGTGTTGAATGCTTTCAAGTTTTCAGTGCACAGGGGATGAACCAAAGGCTGCTCTTTACCTGTTCAGCCATCTAAACTCTTTGATACTCCTGCAGCTTGTTTGGCTTGTGTCAAAAATCCATGTAGACTCCGAAACGAAGAGGTATTATCAAGATTTTTTTGAAAAGCACGTGCAAGGGAAGGTAGAGGTGCTGGTGGGAAATCTTGACTGCACATGGTCTTCATGTTTAACTCCTAAAACATGTAGACCAAGCATTGGAAGCAGGAGTCAGCTTGGGTCAAATATGTAGCTATCTCTATTAAAAGGCCAGGACTGACTTAATCCTAAATTTGCTTGCCAAAAACTTAAGAATCAAGTTGTTCTTATATGGGTGTTTGTCTTCCTCCTGTAACCAATGTAGCTGGAACAACCTATTCCATCTTAAAGTTCCTGGAGCTTTCTCTATTTTCTCATAAGTCATTGGAATGGTAAATGTGGCAAGTAATTGCACAGACACCTGTTGTAATGCAAGAGGAATAATCTCATTCTCTGTGGGGTTTTCCCTTTGTCTGTAGAGGGTGCTTCAGTGCCCAGAGGGTTGAAGGAGGTGTTTGTCCTTAGTGTCTGTAATCTGGTGAGGATATGCTCTGGAGGAGGGAGCTGAGGATGTTGTCTTCCTTGTTTAGATGTGTAAAATGCTTAAAGCGAGATTGTGCAAAATCTGCCTTCTGTTTAAAAGTGGGTTAAAACCCAAATGAATGTAATTTAAAGGATACCTTTTATCTTGGTCCAGACAAGATCAAAGCCAAATTACATTAGTATTTGTGGAACAAATGAGGTTATGTTTGTCTCTTTGGATGCAATAATGGAACTGAAAAACAGCTTTTGAGCCTATTGGACTAAAATTTTCTACTCAGGGTATTGAGTCCCACATGAACAGTGCTGTGCTGCACATACTGGAATTTTGTAGAATAAGCTAGAAATAAAGAGGGTGATCATTAAACATCTTTATTTTAAACCAAGCTGTCTGGCAACCCAGAAAAATGTAGTCAGGTAAATGGCAAAAGGACTGTAACAATTTCCTTGGACTTGCTGCAAGCTTATTGCATCTGTTTGTTAAATAATAAAAAAATCTCCCTTCATCAAAAATGCTTGAAGTATTCCTAGCACCTAAAAATACTTGTGTGTTTTTTAAAAAATGCATTTTTAGTAGTAATGTGATGTTTGCACAGTCATAGGATTTTGGCTGCCTGTGCTCACAAGTGCAGCCCTGTAGCAGTGACAGCTGCTGTGTCTCCAGGCTGCACTCTCAGTTCAGGGCAAGCTGCACCCTGGATCCCAGCAAGCCTCATGTCATCATAGCTGGGAAATGAGACTTCCACTACTGAGAAATGCTTAAGTGTTCTAACTAGGAGTGCAGAACAGTCTGAGCTCCCTCCATCCTGAGGGTGATGTTAAGGCATCACCTGCTTCTGGAATATTTGCTAGCTACCCCAGAAATAACAGGTAGATCTCTGCACTGCTCAGCTTGGGTGGTGTAGTAACTTATTAAAAGATAGATGTGCTCATCAAGGCTAATGCAGAGGCTATTGGAAAAAGTATCAAGAAAAAGGACTAATTTCCACTGTTTTTTTGTGCGGGGTCGTCAACTTAAGGGATGAATGTTCAGAGAACTGTGATGCCAGTAGTGTTTGCAAATCTGTGTGCTTGGTGTTTTCAAGGATGGCTCTGTGCTCCTTTGGTAGGCAATATTTTATTTTCCTGCACGTAGAGCAGTACTTTCTCAGGAGCTGCTGTTTGATTGTACAAACATGAAATGGTTTGGGTTGGAAGGGACCTTAAAAATCATCCAATTCCAACCCCCTGCCATGAGCAGGGACATGTTCCACTGTCCCAGGTTGCTCAGAGCCCCATCCAGCCTGGCCTTGGACACTTCCAGGGATGGGGCAGACACAGCTTCTCTGGGCACCCTGTGCCAGGGCCTCAGCACCCTCACAGGGAACTATTTCTTCCTCATATCCAATTTAACCCTGCTCTCTGTCACTTTGGAGCCATTCCCACTCGTTACTTCAGGCCACTGTCAAGAGTCTCTCTCCATCTTTCCTGTGGGCTCCCTTCAGGCACTGCAAGGCCACAGTGAGGTCACCCCAAAGCCTTCTCCTCTCCAGGATGAACAATCCCAATTCCCTCAGCCTTTCCTCCCAGCCAAGGTGTATGAAGAACAGATAGAGAAGCCATTTCTTGTGGAAGGACAGCAAACTCTCCATTTCAAACATGTTCAAACTCGGACACGTGAAAATATCTGCCTGGCAAACCCTGTACCACTCTCAGAAACACCCCTCAGAGTTTGTGGTCAGACAGTGGCACCTCTTGTATAATCTTTCCATTTGGAGGAGAGATTAGAGGGAACTTTATCCTTGCTCTGCAAATCTGCAAATCCCTGCTTCCAGGCGCATGCAGCAGCAAGGAAGGCAAGTGCATCCTGAGAAATCCATCTGAGCCTTGTTCTGGAGCCTGTGGGTATTGAGTTTTGTCTTAGGAGATGAGGAGCCACCTCCCCAGGGGATGTTTGATACTGCAGCAAAAAAAGAGCTGCAAAGAAGACAGGGAGTGCAGGGAGAAGGGCTCTGGGGCACTTAGGTAATGTCTGTTTAAGGCAACATAAATGAGACTTGTAGGAAACTTGACAAACTGCACTGACAAGTTTTTCTGGTGATTAGAGCATTTTTAGCTAAATGGTACTGTGAAGAGTAAGCTCATAAAAAGAGGAAGTGAAATTTGCCCAGATACTCCCAAAAGTTAACTTTGAGTCTTCTGATTGCATCTTAACTTGATTCAGTAAATGATCTAACCTTGTGCTTCAGATTCTCTTAAAATAATATTTTCATCTCTGAGAAGCAGTAGATTGCTAAACTAATTAAATCTAAATGATGTTTTAGTGAATATATAATTGAATCAGGGAAAATAATTTTATGAAGCAGTGCTTAAAGAGCTGCCCAAAGAATCCAGTAATGACTTAAAAAGCAAGGGGAAGAACATTCTAAGTCAGCATAGCAGAAGTTGGACTATTTTTGAGTTAGGATAAAGACTGTTCTCATGGGTAAAGGACTGTGCTAGGTTAGAGTACTGTACAGTGTGTGGTGAAATAACCCGAAGATGCTCTGATGTCGTGGTGTGCTCCATCACCTGGGTCATTTTTTTGGCTAAAAATGTGTTGTAGGCATCAGAGAAGGTGCATACAGCTTGATGCATGGCAAGAAAGCCCATCAGCTCTCTGGAATGGATTTCTTCTTCCTCTAGATTTGGCCTCTGGAGGCAACCACATTTTATATAGTCCTAGCAAAAATATAAGGCTTCTAAAGCAAAAGACAGTTTGTATGGTTTAATGTAAGTATTGAAATCATGACTTGGGTGTTTGTAGCTGGGAAAAGTCAGGGTTTTTTTATAATTGGAGTTTCATCTCCTTTGTAGCTGGGGAATTTTTTTTTAACGGGCATTTCACCTCCTTATTTAATGAAGAGGCATGAAATCCCAGTAAAACTTCTGAAATGATTTTGACTCCGTAAAGTCGGGGAAATATGAAAGCAGCTTTTCTCAGGGTATCCTGTTACTCTAATCAGCCAGAAGAGGACTGGCTATTTCATGAGTAAAAGCAGGTTGTAAGACTTAAATCCCAGGCTGGTTTTGGATCTTTGTTTCTATTGTAGCTGAGCTCATTTGCCTTTAGTAAGTTAATATAGGTGGTGCTAAAACTTTTCAGGGTGTATTTGTGACGTTTTGAAGTTTATTTGCTCTTAAATTTGTATTTTGGAGTCTGAAGTCAAACAGTCTTCACAATTGCTATGAACTTTTTTTTATGACATGGGCACTTGGTACACCTTATCTGCACTGCTCTGGTGGGCTTGGTGTGTGTGAGATATCTCAGCTGCTCTGTATATTTTTCCCTGCCCTCAGTTTGGTTCTTAGTGGCAGAGAGTCATGGTTGTTTTGTGGTCTGACAGCTCCATGTATGTGAGGAGTTGATGTCTGATGTGAATTTTGGTGAGTTTTTGTGAATTGTCTGTTTACACTTTCACTCTTCTGTGGCATTGTTCTGTGTGTGTGTTTCTGCATCTTCTTGTAAAGCCTGTGTGAGCCCCATCACCCTTGTGATGAGACCAAAGGTGCTGGCAGCTTTTGCAGGCTCTGCCAGAGGCATTTGCAGTCCCAGGTTTGCATTTGATGTGAACAGACCTGCACCAGGATGAGGATGGGGAGAAAAGCAGGCTCATGGTTGTACCAGAGTTCCCAGGAGCAGATGGAAAAAGCAGTGGCACTCTTAAGAGAAGCTCTTCTTCAGGGCTTTACCAAGGGATGATCTCTCCTTTGAGGACTATCCTGGAGATTTCAGCCAGGCAAGCCACTGGCAGACAGTGAAGTCAACATGGAGCTGGTTTGTGAGCAGTGGGATGCTGTGGAATGCACAGAGAAGCCACTTGGCAAGAAAGGGTGCACAGTCATTGCTAATGGTTTTGTCATGACAGTCTAGATGCAGTTAAGAAATTATTTGCAGTTGCTTTGTTCAGCTTGGCACACTTTAACTTAAGTGTCACCCCTTGGTTTTTCAAGGTGAGCTTCTACCCCACCTCATCTGACCTTTCCTGAATGCTAAACTGTCTCCAAAAATGATTACTAGTGTGCCATAAGTGCATCAGCTTCTTAATTATTGATAAAGGCAGGATTTGCCCACCCCATCAAACACTTGCAAGGATGCTCTGGCCTCCTCCCTTCCCAGGGCTGTGATATTATATATTCATAATGACAAAGCAGGAGCAAGGCTCAGATGCAGATGTTCTTCTGTATCTTAGCAGGACTGCTTTCTGTACCTGCCACTCCAAATAAAGAGCAGGCTTAGATGATGCTCTAGGAATGAGGCACAGCAGCAAGGAAACCTGCAGCACAAAACTCTGAGTAGCTGGCAGAACAAGTGAAATGCACAGCACATGTCCTGTGTGTCATGAGATGACAAATGCAATCCTCTTTAGGACTAAACAAGAGGATTCATGTCATGGAAATGCAGTGGCTGTGTCTTGTTGTGGGTTTCTTTTTCCAGCAGCAAAATCATCACAATAACCCAAACAGTCAGCCTGAGTTAGAAAAATTCCTTTTTTTTTTTTGGTGCTGATTTTCTTCTACATTGTGCTTAGGAACTGAGTTCTGCTGCGATTGAGTGGTAGAAATGAGACATCACTGGTGGGAGATGCTGTAGTGTACTAAGAAGTGGTGCAGGATAGACTTCACTGTAGGGTTTGGATTGCAGAGCAAGTCCATACATCTGTCTCTGGATGTTGCCATCCATCTGTGTTTATGGGAATTCTACTGGCGAGGAACTAAAAATTCCAGGGGCCTAACTTTGCCTTGTGAAAATTCAGCAGCTTGACCTCTTTGTGGTTTGCATGTCTGTCTTAGTGGGAGGCACAAATGCTTGGATGGAATATTCTGAATTAACAAAAAAGCCTTTCAGGGAGGCATTAGACCACAACCTCAAGAATACATTTTTTTGTGTGTCTCTTTCCTCTGCAGAGGCTGTTGGTGTAGCCTTGACTTCATTTATCTGCTGCAGAGTTGAGCTAATTTGTTGCAGGTCAAGACCAGCAAGTCTCTGTTTCTCTGCTCTTTGTGGACAAGAGAGATGGGACCACTGCTTGGGGGAAGCTTGGTTACACTCTGCTTCTTGATCCGGGCATGTCGTGAAATTCTTCATGAAAGGAGGTCATGATTTTTATCTCTTTTGGAGGTGGATGGGAAAAAGAAGAAAGACAAATTACTGTGATTCTGCTAAGCGCCGAGCAATGGACAAGGGAGGAGTTTCTTCCATTTGTCTTTTTGAGCAATGATATGCATAAAGCAAGAAGTCAGTAGCTTCTTCAGTGATGCTCTGCCCATCCCTGTTCACAATCCCCCCCTTGTGCTGCCTAATATCTCTTGTATTTCCCATACTTGTGCTTTGAGTGATGTCTCAATGGTCTGCTCAGAGCTGAAGAGCTTAATTTTCAAATGGTCTCCTCCATGGGTGGTGTTCTTGTCTGGCTCTGCCAGCCCCCAGAATATGTGGCACCCATTGTTGCAGCTGTGACCTTTTTCTTCAGCAGACCAGTGTCACTGTGATTGCTATTTCTGCCTGACTATAAGGGATTTGGATTTTAAAAATAATACCATGGAGAAATCCCAGTTAGTTAAATGCATTTCATGGGCACTGATTATCTGGGACTAGGTCTGTGGTGATAAATTTGCCATGGAAGTTGCTCTTGGGTTAGTGGAGCCCCTGAGACATTGCTGTGTGCAGGCTCCCAGCACTTCCTGCCCCTTTTGTGTATTGGAGGGAAAACTTCAGGGCAGGTACAAAGAGTGATGAGACCTGCTAGGAATTTTTTAATAAAGCTTTTGGCAGAAGATGGGGTCCTGTCAAGAAACATTTTTGTTTGCAGCACATTACTTTGAGGCTGGTGACAGCATTTCCACTTCCAGAGCTGATGGAGAGTGTTCAATTTAGAAAAATCTTCTGATTTTCTGATGAATTCAAGTGCCTGCCTGCATATACATGCACATACACGTTCTTGTGTGCAAAAGCTGCATTTCCCAGCTGTGATGAATGCAGTTCTTGTCTGTTTGGTTGTGTGGAATCCTTTTTAATTGATATCTGTACTCGCCCTTTTCTATAATGAAATCTGTAGTCCTGAGAAGGGTGCATGAAGAAATACAGGTTTAAATTTCTAGGATACTGGTCAAAATGCTCCTTCTAACCAATTTTCTGACTTCAAGTCATCCAGTGGCAGTGCTTGTTGCTGAGAAAGATATCTCAAATAAGAGAGGGGAGATCAACATTAGTTGAGAAGCAATATCTGTGATACTGTTGGGGGAGTTGTTGTGTAATTTCTGACTTCAGTGGCTGCCAAATGTTTTAAAATACCTTTCAATAATTTACAAAGCATAACCTTTGACTCTGAAGAACTAGCCAAGTAAGAAGTGAAGAGCTTCAAATCAGAGCCTTCTGCTTGGAAGGGAAATATTTACCTGAAGTTGGAATGATTGTGGCTATTACAATCCTGGGATTTGTTAGCCATGATGTGCTCCAGCCCCTTTGGAATACACTGTTCTCACCTTTATTTGTGCTGAGTAAGGTGTTTTAATCTCAACAAGGTTTGCTACTGCAGGCCTTGCATGACAATTACAGAATTAAGCTCCCTCTCTAGCATGCACATACTCAAGGATATTCTGCCTTTGGGTTGAATAATTGCTCACTTTAAATGTTATATATGCATTTGTGGTGAGTGTATACATATGGGGGTGGGAGGGAAGAATGGGCAGGCAAAAGATGTAATTATTCAACTGAAGCTTTAGCCTTGCATTATGAATATGGATCATGACTTAAGGAGCCTGAGGACATAATGTATTCATCTTCTGCTTGAATATCTGTTTTTAATCATAAATTTGCTTCAAAGTCCTCACAAAAGAAGTGCACTGACATTTAAGTTCCTTGTGACATGTGCGTTGTCCATGTGTAGAGGCAATGGGCTCTTGCAGCAAAGGGGCTGCAGAGCAGGGGATGCTGACTTGGAACAAGGCCAAACTGCCTTTTCCAAAAAGAAGAACTTTCTACGTACAGAAAATGCCTACAGGTAAGGCAAGCACATGTTTAGCATAAATGTCAAATGATTCAGTTGAAAGGAGGCAATTTCTGGTGGCATCAGTGTGGGCACTGGGGAGTGGGCTGGCAGAAAACACGGATTGTGTACGCAGCCCCAGCTTTGGGTGGACTGTTTAACCTCTGCCTACCCAGCTCCTCTGCTGGCTGCATCTGTCCAGCCTCGGGAGCTCCCCCAAAGAGCAAGTGTGCAGCTATGGAAGGGCAGAAGGGAGGCAGGAGAAATGCAGGAGGTTCAGCACCCCCATGCCTCCTGTATGGCAGTGAAATAGGTGTGAACTACGTGTAAAGAAGAGGCAGTCAAATGGCCTCCTGTCCCCATTGCTGCAGAGGCAGAACTCTCAGAACACAGCCTGTGATTTTGCAGAGTCTGTATAGCAATGATTTGATATTAGCCTTAAGGCTGTCCTATAATTAAAGCTGAGTGCTGGGCAAAATGAATCAACTGTTTTGCAGATCATACACCTCTCTGTTGCAGCCTTGTGATAGGTAACCACAGGAGTCTTACTCTACTTTAAAAAAAAAAAAAAGTGATTTTCTCCTATTTATGGTTTTGAATTTAATGGTGAAGAGATTTCTGCAGTACAACGCCTGCAAAATACCAGAGATAAGTTGCTGTGATAACTAATTATACATTATGCTACATGTTGTAGCCTGATGCCCTGTACACAGTTATTCCCATAGCTCAACCTGTGAGTAATTTTATTCTTTAGCCCAGCTTGTGGTGTTGCACTGAAGTGGAGCACCTGAGTGTGTGGCTATTTGTGGAATGAGTCCTTAGTTACCTTTGCTCTGGGAGTGCTGGGCTCTTAGCTGAGATGAGGCTCTGGCAGAGATGTGCAATAACTCAGAATTCTCCCTCTTTAGAAGGACAGAGATGATGAGGGGTGTGCTGGTTTGTGGTTGCTCAGCTCAGGAGCAACCTTGCTCAACTCTTTGAGTTGAGTTGCTCAACTCTTTTCTGTTTTGGTCTGGTTGCATCTGCTGTGGAGTAGGTGAATGTAGGTGCTGATGTGTCAGAGAGAAGATCAACTTATAGAGCCAGAGGCCTAATAAATAAAATCAAAGGTTTGCTATGAAGAGACTTTTTTTTTTGTCTAGAAATGATGAGTTTTGTTAATCAATATATCATCCAAACCTTTCCCTGTGCTGTGAGAGAACCATCACAAGTGGCAATAGTGTCACTGCACGTGTGTTGTCTTCACAGTCTGTCTGGTGCTTGTCATGCATTTCAATGGCAAATGATGCATGATAAGAGTTTCTTCTCATTTGGGTTACTCAGGATTTCTTCAGAGCAAGCTAAGGGCTCTCCCCTGAAGAAGCTCCTAAAATTTACAGCATAATTACTCAGTAATGTTGCAGAAGCCAGAGATTGAAATGATTGAGAAACAATTAGAAATTTCCTTCAGGGAACAGGCGTACTCTTAAGGGATGAAATTCCATGAGACAACTGACCTTTACTTGTTCCCAAGAAAAGAATGAGATTTTATTTCATTCTTTCCCCCTTCCCCCCTGCCCCCCATAGCTTGTGGGGTCAGGTAACACAGCTATAAATGTGGGTGTGATACATTTAGTAAATTATTTCTTCAACACTTTACTTCTAGAAGAAGCAACAGTGCAAGGCCCTGTTTGGATATACAAGTAGCTTCCTGAAGGAACCCTTTCCAACGAGCTCCATGCTGGGATGTCCTGCTGGTGACAGACTCCTGGCAAACCTGGAGTGCTGCCATGAGCATGTTACCTGTGTTCAGTCCCTAACAAGCTGGGGGACAGTATAGTCAGGCAGGGCTAAGCCTGCTGCCTTCCAGCAGAATCTGTAAATTGTCCTGCCAGCAGAACCCAGGGGACCAAGAGGCCAGAGCTTTTTTGGCTTTATTTCAGTATTCCCTAAGTGCTGTGCCAAGTCCTGGAGGCAAGGAGAAGCAGCATAGCTGGTGCAGAAACACATGCACACAGTTCTCTCCTACAAAAACAAATTACAGTTCCAGCAGGAGGGATTACAAGGGCTGCTGTGTGCTTTGTCCATTCAGTTCTGTTTGAAACCTCTCCTTTTCTACCACTTTAATGGATTTAAATAAGGAGTATTAAAACAGTTGATCTAAAAGGGAAAACAAATAGCAGCAGCACAGGTTTTATCTTCTTGAAGGTTTTAGCACTGGGTAGAATTCTCTTCCTGCCCTGTAAAGCAGATGCTGAAGCTGTAGCTAAAATGCAGACAGCTTTTGCCTCCACTATGGACAGGCTCCTGCTTTCTTAGCAGGGTTTCTTCTTCAGCTTGCGAGTCTTTGTGTTGTGTGTGTTGATAGTTCAGGGTTAGTTTGGAGACGGTTCCTCTATTAGCTTGTCTGTCCTGAGCATCTGTAGATCAGAGATAAAGAAGAGACGTATGTAAGCAAAATACTGAGCCAGGAGGAACGTGTCAAATTTGTTTTTCTTTTCTTTGGCAGAGCCTCTACATTGCACACTAATAAATGTCTCTGTGCCTACTTTCAATAAGTGAGAGATGAAGAGGATGGTGATGTCTGGCTGTTGCAGGAGTGTTGGGGTATCTGAGGTATAATCTGAGGCATTCCCCTGGCCTGTGTTTGGTATAGCTCAGTAACTGTGAAGGTTTTGTGCACTTGGGGATGTATGGGTGCTTCATCACGGGAAAACGGTGCTGCTGAATGTTGCTCAGAGTTTGGGCATGTGCCAGCTGACCCACTAAAACAAAAACCTCTTCTTGCAGACACACTGGCAGCTGAGGGTGTGCTTGGTGTTCCAGGTGTGCCCTTTATTGAGGGATAGGAAGCTCCTGGACACAGCTGTACTGACTGTCCATGTGGTGACTGACACCTTGGCCCAAAGCAAGGTGACAGGTGTTGCACTGCAGAGTGCCAGGAGGGGATGATGAGGGTTTTGGAGGCTTTCCTTTCAGTCTATAGAGTGGATTGAGTGAGTCTGACTGGACAGTGTCACTAGGACAGGTTCTAAAATGTGCTGTGTCCCCAGAACTGCTGACATGTCTGGGCATGCTGTGCCTTTTCCTGTTGTGGCCAGGTGCTGGTGTGTGAGGAAGCAAGTCAGCACTATGCTGCAGGCAGTCATCTGCTGTTGGCTTGTGGAATGGACAGTTACTGTCAGAGGGCTTATCCAAAATAGCATCAAGAGTTTGATAGGAAACGGAGCTGGCTTTTATCCCGTGCTGTGTTAATCCCAGCAGTATTCCTCTATGCTTTCTGTTAGTAACCAGGCTCCTGTCCACACAGTTGTGTGTTGTTTGTGCAGCACCATGGGGATGCCTTTGATAAGGACTGAGCCCAAAGCAGTCCATGGGCTCCAGTGTCACAGGGAATTTTCCACAGATTATTCTTGTGGAGCTTGCTTCAAGCTCTTGGTCACTGTTCCTGTGCCAGTGCTACAGAAACTTGTCAGGAGACTGTGAAAGAAAACTGCATTTAGAGAATGGTTTGGACTGGGTGACCTTAAAGATTATCTAGTTTCAACTGTTCTCTAGTCACTGTGTAATATGTATGTGTGTATAATGAATTCATGAATGGAAAATATGTGGAGACCAATTCCTACATCTTGATGGATAAAAACCAGTTTTTGGGCAGGTGTCTGTGAGGGAGGCAGTTGCTGGGTTAGTATAGAATGGAAAAAGTGTCCATTGAGCCAAGTGGGGAAAGGCTGGTGAGTTTAAGACTGGCACCTGGCTTTGAATTTTAAAGTTGAGCCAGAAAGGTGTGAGCAGTCCCAGTAAGCAGCCAGTGGTTTGTGACACCAGCTGTAATTTCTCACTTTGCCTGATGTTAAGTTTTGTAGGGCAGTGTGCCTGCAGCACTGGAGTTCTCATTCTGATTTCTCTGCTGCCTCTCTCAAAACCAAATGTGTGTCAGGAGCTGACTGACTTTGAGAGACTCCACATAACTCTACTGTGCACATCATTTGAAATACCTTCAAATTTATACTCAGAACAAAACACTTCTGTGCTTGAATCTGCTAAATGGAAAACGTGTTCCCTTTATATCCATGATCCCTTTTTCCTGCCCTTTTGCCAGATGCCACAAAAGTACAATCTCAAAGTGACAGGTACTTTGTGGGGCAGAAAACATGTTTTCTAATTGGGCTTTAAAGCATGAAATCTAAGCCCTCTCAGCATGGGTAGAGTGGAAGGTTCAGGTTTGGATCTAACTTTGAAATTCAGACCCAGTATTAATGAAATAATTCCAATTCTTTCAAGGTTTTAGCTTAATTTTTGCTCTCAAGTCTTGTCCAAAGGAGGTTTTTTTTAGATTACCAAATGCTGTGAGGTACTTCTGCCAGCTTCTTCTGTGACATGGACAATAAACAGCTTCCTGACATGTGGACAATGTGCACAGAAATGCTCAAGTGTGGGAGTGAGGCACCTCTGGAGATACTCATGGTCTCTTATCTCCCTGTGATGTGCTGTTATCAGCAGCTTCTGCTGCTCTGTACCTGAGCTCTCAGCTTGTCACAAGTGCTTTCCTGGGATTTTGTACTCTAGTGAACCTCTGGGCTGAGTATTATAGGAGCTTTCTGCATTTCCTAATTTCCACTAGAAGGGTAAATACAGATAGAGAGATTGTGAGCACTTGGGTATAAACTGCTGAGAAATCTGTTGTCCTTTTTGCCTGTCAGTTACTGATGAGATCCCACAAGAACATCCCACTTTTCCGGCCTAGTTCCCAGTTGGTTTGTGCTGATGCTGTATCACAGGGTGGCTGTTTCCTCCTCATCCTCTCTGGCCCTCCTGAAATCCCTCTGAACTTGTTTTAATGCAACTCCATCATAACAGATAGCTTGGGATAAGGCTGGGTGGGGGGAAGTTTGTTGTTTTTTTTTTTTTTTTCCCCCCAGGTGAGTGACTCTGCTCCTATCCTGGCACTTATTGCCAGCACTGTAGAGGAAAAAAAAAATCTACACTTTAATTCTCATAGACTTAAGAAACTGCAGAGAACTTGTGTGCTTTGTCACTTCTGTGTTTTGTGTGATTCTTTAGCTCTGTGAGGAACTGAAATTGAAGTTATCATAGAATACACTGAGTTGGGAAGGGACCCACAAAGATCATTGAAGTCCAGCTGCTGAGGGTATTTGCATGTAAGCACCTGTTATATAGATGTACATTATAATAACGTGGTTTCTCTGAGAATATGACTTCTAAAACAGCACTGCATACCTGGCCCTGTCCCTGACATATCCATTTCAGTAAGCTACAGGAGAACTGGATGCTTCAAGAATGGCTGTGCTGCTTTCCCTTTGCACTTAGATTGCAGCCTACTCATTCCTATTCTTTCTTTTCACTGCTTCTATATTTAGCTTACAGATCTATCTTGGATCATGCTGCTGAAACTGATGTAGGAATTTGGCCACTTAGGTAGCAGCTATACCTATATTTAGAAAATACTTCTGATGACTCCAGTGCCCCACTGAATTCTACTTTCTTTACAGTGATGCTTATATAAAGAATAGATTAATGAGCACCAAGATTTGACATCCATACCACAATTAAAATAATTGATTAATTAAGAGGCTAATTTAATGCTTACTAACAACACTTGCTGTGCAAAATAAGATTTATTTTCACCTCATTGGCATAGGCCTAGGCCCAGGCTTGCACCTGAATATGTGCCAAGTATCAAATTCCTTTTTTTTTTTTTTTTTTGTAAAAGCTATTATCAAGTAAACCAAGGGTCAAAAAGTTAGTGAGCCATATGCCAAATCTTGAGACTTTGCTTTGGTTGTGTATAGTAACCAAACAAATTCCTCCAGCCTTTACTAACTTTATATTCTTATTTAAAATGAGACCAGAAGTAATGATGAATGAAGTGGCGTTATCTTCACTAAGGCCTTGCAACTAGATCTGCTGCATGTTGCTCTAGAATAACTTAGCAGTGCTACATTTTTAATAAATCAGGAGACTTTGGAAGCTTTTATCATTGCGAGATGGACTTTTTCAGATTTTACTATGTGGAGTTTTCTTAGCTGCATGTTCTCTCTGAGATAATGAATAGGATACCATGTTGTTCTTCTAAACAAATCTGGATTTTATTTTTCCTGTCTCCAGCAAGTTCTTTTTAGCATTGCATGATATTTTGTCCTGTTTAGTCATGTGCTATAATCTACTTATTGCCACGTAGGTGTAAATTATTGGGGAGCATGATCTGCTGGTTAGCTCAAAATGTAAGAATTGGCATCACATGAGGTATTCTAGCTTTCCACTACCAAAGGATGTTCACTTTGTCTTTCTCTGAGGCTGTGATGACTCTGCCAGTCCCAATCATTATCTTGAAGGTGACCCTTCCCTTGGTGTCTGTCCCTCCTTTCTCATTAAGCTATTTTTTACCTGATATCTAAATATACAAGGGCTTCCTCTTTACAGAGAGGCAGTACTGTAATTTTCTGTAAATTTTTGTGATTTTACTCTAACAGCACAAGTCCACCACAGATGAAAGATTTCACTAGTGATTTTTGATAACTTAGTGTTCCAAAAGAGTCTATAAAAATGAAGCTATCCTCTATTCAATATAAGGATGCCAGTGGCTGTGTGTAGGTTGGATGTATGGCAGCTTTTGGGACTGTTTTCAGTTCTGTTCTGGGCATCCCCTTGGACAGTGAGGGGATGAGTGTTTAAGGGGACATGGTGAAAATGCCAGAATTGAGTTTGATCACTCAGTAGGTGGAAGCTTTGCCTGAAGCTGGCACTGATCCAGTGCAACCACATCATTTTGGCCAAGGTCTGGCTTTTTAAAACCACCTCTGCTTGCTTGGATTAACTTTGTAGGGACTCATATGGGTGCAGAGATCTTTTATATGGACCATCCTTAGCTGACCTTCAAGGAAACCCCTTCATCAAGTCCATCCTTATCACACGCTTGATTAGCTACACTTCACTGTGAAGCTGTGCAAGAGGACAATCCTATTTTAAGAAATGAAGAAGGAGGAGGGATGAAATAAATGACAAGGAGAAGAAAGACACAACCAAGGAACTCCCTAAATCAGGTATTTTTCCCCCAGTGTATTTTGTCCTTGAAGGAAAAACAAGAATTCAAACACAAGGGGAACTTGACTTTGCAGTGCCTGAGGCAGAGTAGGAGTCAGTGTGAGCATCTGTTGTAACTTAGGAATAGTAATTCTCCAACTCAGTGCTTCCATCCTTCACAGCAAGCTGCTGCAACTCAAGGAGCAGCCTAGTGCATGTCCAGAGAGCCTATGGACCTATGCACAGGGTGAATATCGGTGGACATGTGAGGAAAACCTCCTGGTCTCAGCTTGCTTGGGGAAGTACCAAAACACTGATAAATCCCTTTGCCCCCATCTCACTCTTGTGGCTCCTGCACATCTGTGTCCTTATTGCCTCCTCAGTGACCCCTCAGCTTTCTTTGTAATTTGGATGTCATGCTTTGGCTACTTTCTCCTGGATCGAAAAATGCTGAGCACCGTGGCTGTTTTGTTATAAATTCCCTTTTTGTTTCATAACTCTGACTTCCAACTTCAAAAATAGTTTCCCCTCATTGACTTGAGCAAATATAATAAATACAAGCAGTTGAGTCATCCTGAAAGGGCATTTGCTGGGGATTCTTTTGATGAATCACTTTAATTGGCTTCTTTGGAAACTGCCGTTTTTTGAGTATTAAAAATTAATTAAGCGAGAGGAGGGAACACTTGTGAGCAGTGTGCCTTTATGAGATTAACTGTTATTTGAGAAGCAGAATTAAATATCATATGGAGCCAGGTAAAATGTTTCCTTTGTAAAAATGTTCTCAAGTGGAGAGTAAAGAGACTAGATCAGAAACTTTGATTAATTAAGGAGCTTATCATGTGGCACAAAGTTTCTCTAAATGTACAACTGTGCCCTGGGCAGAGAAGCACGAAAAGTCTGAACCCTGAGTGGCATAAATTAGCCCACATCTACTGAAGTCTAGAAGCTGTTTTCTATGGATGGAGGGAAAAGATAAAATCTGCAATGCATAGTGTTATAGCCTCATTTAGTGCTTTTCAGTTTTTACAGGAATGTGATTTAACATGTGTAGAGCAAGCAACTCTAAAAGCTAAAGAGAGTGGGTGATTTAGTCTTCAAATATCCCCCACTGGTCTGAAGCTCCTTGTGTCAAAGACTTGCTTTAAATTTCATTCTTTGAGCTCACAATGTTTCCGATGGCTGCCTGTGTTTACAAGAAGTGGATTAAATAAAAACCCTTCCCAAGCATTTGTTGTGATTTGACAGCCTCAAATCACGTGTTTTTCTTTTGTGGGACAGCTTTTCCCCACAGATTTATGCACTTTTCTGGACAGAGATTTAATTGTGAGACAGCTGCTCTGATTACAGACCTGCTCTTTTCGTTCATCTGCAGGAGAATGAAGCTGGCCTTGGAGCTGTAGAATTACATATGGTTTAGTTCAGTGTTAGAGGAGGAAATATGTGAGATTTTATACAATCCTGGCTGGCTAATATTTAATAAGGCTTATTATGGAGTGCCTGAAGGCAGAGCTGCTTCTGCATTGTGATTTGGGAGAGTTGTTCCCTTTGGGAGTTCTGGAGTTCTGTAAAGGTTTTACCTCTAAAAGATGAAGCATTGCTGAAGCTTGCAGGTGGGGAGATTTAGACAGTGATGTCTGTGCAAAAGGAAATTTAATTAGTCTCATTTAATCCAGATAACTGGCTCAGCTTTTGTTTGCTAGGATTAAATGGGGGATGTATCATTATCCCTCCCAACAAAAATATTCATGCAGGTTTTAAATTTTTTTCCATTAGAAGCCAGCTGGACTTCTAAAAAATTTTTTTCCACACACACCAAGCTTCTTATTTTTATATTTTCCTTTTCCCACCACTCAGTTTTTTGCTTGTTCAGTTTTAGAAATGCAAGGGGGGAAAAAAGCCTTTAGGTAGGGGGAAATGAACAAAACAAATCAGAGTTTGTTTTCTGTTTAGGCTGGTAGTACTTCAAAACTTTATATAAAATTTTGTCAGAAATACTCTTCACACAGCACTCTGCTTTGGATTGGCTTTAAATACAATATTTGAGTACAAATTGGCCTTTGATGGGATGTGACAGGAATCTTGTGCTGGCTTTTAGAAGCAAGTCTGACACTTCCTTACCTCTGGGAAGCGGGCACCAAGGGGTGAACATCTTGGGTCTACTTTGAGTGCCAAATATTTCTTTTCCCCACCATCTGCTCATCTTTCCTGTCACCAAAAAACAAAAAAGATAATTAATTTCAATATAGGTTAAAATACCACATTTGTGGCTATCAGATGAACTTGAGATAAAAAATGAGAGGGAGGAAAACAGAATCTAGTTTTAAACCATCCTTCAGTTTTTCTAACTCTTTCTGGCTGCCCACGGCTCACTTGCTCCTTGATGCAACTTGAGAAAGGAAGTCTCCAGGACGAAGATGCAGTGTGAGAATTGGCTGGTTGGAGGGGAAAATTTCTAATTACTAATCCTTTTATATATATATAGCCATAAGAGAGCAGAATCTGATTTTTCTCAAGATATGAATTATGTATTGTTATTAAACAGTAATCAAATGATTCAAATGTGATTTAATTTTTAAATTAAATCATTTAAAAGCATGATTTTTTTAAAGCACTGGGCCTCAATAAAATGCTGCTTTCTGCCGCTCTTTCATCAATAACTTTATTCACAATGCTGAATATTTTATGGTGCCGGGGACATTGCATTATCTCTTCTGATATTGCCAACCTGATAAAATAATAAAGAAAAAAATCTCTACTGTAATTTCTTTACTCATTTTCATGAGAAGCTATCTGGTAATTCATTAAATAGGAAAGTATTGCTTTGAAAATGCAAAGGAGTAGAGTAACACTGGTATTATAAAACAGCATCCAAGGAATGATCTGATCTCTTAAATGATTTGCACTTAATTAATTACTTAGTAATCTCATTTCCTTACTGGTGGATTGTGATCTGTGCTCTGGGGGCTGATGAGTCCCTGGGTTCCAGCAGGGCTGGCACCCCCCAGATTTGCCCTGGGGGTCTCAGTTTAGCTGCTGAAGGGTTGGGCTGGTTGTGCTGTGCCTCGGGCAGTGCCCGATCCGTGTGTGTAGCCGTGGCCAGTGGTGGTTTTAGGGAAGGTCTGCAAGGACTATTCCAGCAGGGGCCAGCTCAGTAAAACCACACAGGGGTCTGTGGTGCTGCAGAACTCTGGAATGGTTTGGCTTGGAAGGGATTTAAAACCCATCCAGTTCCATGAGTAGGGACACCTTCCACTGTCCCAGGTTTCCCCAAGCCCCCTCCAGCCTGTTCTTGGACACTGCCAGGGATAAGGCTGTCCCAGCTGCTCTGGGCAACCTGTGCCAGTACTTCACCATCCTTATTGTCAAGAATTTTTCCTAATATGCAACCTAAGCCTACTCTCTGTCTGCACGGAGTCATTCCTTGTTGTCCCATCACTCCAGGTGCTTGCAAATATCTCTCTCCATCTTTCCTGGAGTCTCCCTTCTTCTTTTGCCTTACTTTGGAGATAGGAGCCAGAGGTAGGTCTCCCTACCTCTGTGAGGTGGCACATGCCTGCTTGAGGATGAGGACACCACTGGGGGCACAGAGTCCCATTTAATGTGAGAATCCTTTGGGACCAGGCAGCTCCCTGCAGGCTGCAGACAGGATCCAGGCAAGGCTGATCTTTGCAGCCATCCTTCATCTTTTTTAGCCCACTGCAGCCATGAGGTAATAAAATAGCACTTGTGCCATGTGAGCAGCTTGACTATAAAGCTGGGAGGAGGAAAAAACAGGCAGGAAATTCTGCTTAGGTTGCAGCAGCAGCTTATTGCTGCAGTGGTTCTCAGGTAGCCTCAGGGAAGGGAGGAAGATGTTTGCTTTCTGGCTCTGTTGGTCCCAGTGCTTTTCTTCAGGGGATGAGTCTTTGGAAAAATGCAAACTAATAGCATGATCTATGATAATCTAGTCCTCTTAAAAATTAAGTCTGTGGTTGACACCTTTTATGTGGAGATTGCTGTGGAAGGGCTGAGTGTTTGTAGTGAGCATTGTAATTCCATAAACGCTGACATGACATCCTAATTTCCCAACACTTTGGAAAGACTGCTACCTCAGATGTTGTTGTTGCCAATTTCCTGATGCTTGCTGTTTCCAGCCACTCACATCTTCATCTTGTCATCTCTTTTGGGTTGTTTGGGCACCTTCTTGTTCAATATTACAAAATAAATAGCTGTTGTTGCTGCCAGCAGTGCTGGGAGATTTTTTGTTCAGATCTTGCCTTATATATTTCAGAAGACATGGAAATTTCCCTTACTGATTGCATGTCCTGGTTCTCTCTGGGCACAAAGAAATAGCCAGTCTAATATAAATTCTGTGCGGAATAATCACTTAATAGTTAATTCCATCCTTGCCAGCCCAATGGTTCTGTGGCAACGACAACTTTTGTATTTCAAACTTATCCCAGGACACTTCTCTTTTAATGTGACCTTCTTGTTGAACAAACTACACTTTCTAGGGAATCCAGGCTACACATTTCAGAATTGTTACAAATATTTCTGATTATGGGTCCAGCCCAACACTATTTTTTTTCCTTAGGTAGGCGTGGAAAAATTGCTTAAAAGGAAAAAAAAATTGGAAGGATTTTAAAAAGTTAAACACTTTTGCATTAAAAACCCCACACTTTTTTTTCAATTGAAACTGGGCAAAAAAGTTTTGACGACATGAAAATGAAATGCAACTTCTGGTTTCAGACTGAAAAAATATTTTTTAGTCAACCATGAAGACCCCAGACACACTTTACTGATTCTGCTACTGAGGCATTTCCCCCCATTCTTCCCATTGCATATATCTCCTCCAACCTGAATTTTGTTTCTCTCTTAATACAAGTGATGATGAAGTAGACTCAGTGTACCTCATTAATGTGTTTTCATTTTGTTACACCATGTGGACAATGTGAAACATCTACTACATTGAATCTGATCCATGCAACTGAATTGAAAATCCTTCCATAAGGCCATAAGGGTCACAAAACCCCAATATTTTCTGAGGATGTAGTAGAGAGAAAGCCAAATCCTGTATGGAAATGTTCTTTTTCAGAGAGAAGCTGCTGTTTCCTTGCCACCTACTGAAAGGCAGAGTTTGAGATTTTTCAGAAAAAGCCTTGCAGAGATAAATATTCCATTTTTGCCTTACTGGTATTTGCTGCACAGGGAACAAATCAATGAGATGTGGGAGCAGCAGCAGGGCAAAAGGTGCTGGAGACCAGCAAAAGCTTCCTTCAGGTCCCTTCTATGTTGGAAGATGCTAAAAAGGGGCAATCTCCCAGTGAACAGTGAAGAAGAAAAGGGAGAGTGTACCCCTCCAGCTGCATTTTTGTTTTTTTCTTCCCCCTAGTAAACTCTTCTTGTACCTTTTATTGAGGACTTTCTGTCACTCTTTTCCCACTTTCAAACACAGGTCAGACACTTGGGGTGCTTCGGTTGGAAAATGGACTTTGTGATACCTCAAAATACTTCAATCCCTTTAGCATCAACTTGGTTTGTAGAGTACCTGATTTACAAGGAAGGCAATGCCCATAACATTGACCCCAGGAGCAGCAGCATTTCTCTGATTCATCTCCTGGCAGTTCAGCTTCAGACAGTTTTTCAATTTAACTACTTCCATGTAGAATAACTTGTCTCTCTTCTGATCCCAAAGCTGACCAATATGTTGAAAAATGACAATAAAATTATGCTTTAGAGAAGGTGAGGGGGAAGCATGGCTGTAAATGCCAGAGTGTATTCAAAGAGCTGAGGGCACTGCTCCACTGTTGAAAATGAAATAAATTAAAGATGATAATAAGTGTAATAATAATTAGCATCATCATCATTAAACAAGGTAATTATGATGACAATTGGGTTTACTTTAAATCAAGTATAAATTAAAGAAGTAACATTAGGTACTATTTTTATTGCTGCTTTATCAGCAGGAAGGAAACCAACAGTTTCAAATAGTGAATTTGGGGTAAGGATGGAGGATATATGATGAAATTCCAGATCTCTCTATGGTCTAGAAACGAGGTGGCATCAGACACTGATAGCCAGGAGTGCAAACCTTCTCCACCAGAGGAGAGGACACAGCAATTGAAACAAAATTGTTTTGAGCATTGACTTGAGCCCTGTTACTTGGTCAAGCCCCTGGATGTTTTTTAATATGTGTCAAGCCATTTTTTTTAAAGATTATATCCTTCTATACTAATGTCTCTTACTTCCCTTTCCACCTTGTGTTGTGGTGGGTACTGTTTTATTGTTTCTAGGATTTTTTTTCCTCAGGAAATTCAGAGATTAAAATACAGTGACATCTTGGTTTGAAAAGACAAGTGTTTGCTAAGGAAGGCAGGAGCTTCTCTTGAAATGGAAAATACAAACCCTCTCCTGAATTATTATAATTTTGAAATTAAGGGGCTCTCAGGCAAAGATATGGGAGTAGGAATAACAGTTCTTTATTAGGAAAAAATAAACAATGCAGTGATACAAAACAACACTGACAGAGTCAGAATACAACCTGAATATCCTGTTGATCAGGCTGTTGGCAGCACTCCAATTCGGAATTTTGGCTGCAGTCCCCCTGGAGTGTCAGGTGTGCTTCTGTTGGAGCAGTGATCCTGTAGAAGGGTGTTGTCTTCCTCTGAAGGTCTAGTTGTGGTGCAGATGGGCCTGGTCTTCCTCTGTGAATCCAGTGGAGAAGAAAGCTGCTCCTCTGCAAATGCATTGGGAAAAGGCTGCTGTGGTGTTCCAAATGTCAGATTATATCCAGGTAGGAATGCTTGGCTCCTCCCCCTGGGCAGAGCATCTCCCAGTGGGATGATGTAATTTTATCAGTCATGGTGACACTCACTGGCCCATTAACAGAAGATATTTCCCAGAGGGAGAGGATCGGTTATGGAAGAGATAAAGAAAACTGCCCAGCTAATAGCAGATAACTGCCTCACTTTTAACAAATGGCAAAAAAATACACACCCGTGTCCACATCCTGCATTTGCAACTTAAGACAAATGGTAAACACTCATGTGATCTCAGTAACAGTGTAATGTATATTTTGTTGCTAGAAAAGTTTGAGTAGTCACAGTCACAGCAAAATTCAATGTAATGCCTCAATAGGCTTAACATGCACTGAAAGCGTGCCTGAGTTTTGTGAAGTCTTCCCTTTGCCTGCCTAGGAGCTTTTCTACCTGAAGGCATCCCTGCAGAGACATCCTGGCTAGCCAGAAGCTGTGGTCTTGAATTCAGGGTTACTCAGCACAGGCTTGGCCTTATGGCTCCCTATCACACCACTGTTGCCCTTTGTGACCGATTTCTGAAAGTTGTTTGTATAGATAGAATTGTCTCCAGAGGACCTCTTCACTTTTCCTGAGATGATGTGGTCACAAGGAAAAGTTGGAGAGGGGCTTCAGCTCCTCACTTTCAGGATTTGCTTGCTTAGAAGTGCCCAGAAGAAATGGGAGGGCTTATGGCAGTGTGTTGAAAACTCTTCCCCATACAGCAAGATCTCCTTGGACCCCTATTTAAAACATTTCTCCAAGATGCTGATTCCCCTGAGTTGTAAAAATGGTGGCATGTGAGAAGGGGGAAAGGCTGATGGACAGAAACACGTGCATTTGGTGCAGCCTTGTGGATTCCAATGAAGAATTTCTTTCCTTAAACAACACCTATTGTAAATAGCAGTACCACTGCCATAATGTTTTGTATCTGTGATATATGAGTAATGTGATGGTTGACTCTCACAATAAAAAAGCAAATATCATGTATATATGTTAACAGGAGTTTTATAGATTTATAGTAATGTTTTACCCCCTTGTGTTGTTATCATGAGGTGGCCTGAGTAGTTGGGACATTTGGGAGTGTCAGCTGCTACTGTGGCAACACCTGACCTCCAATCAAAATTTAAGGAAATAAACTCCACCACTGGACTGTGAAGAAGGAGTTGATGGACAGAATTTTGGGAGGGGCTAAAGGGTTAAGAAGCAAAAACTCTATTGTGTGGACAAGCACATGATCAGGAAAAATCCTTTGCTTGTGGTGCTGTAATATTTTCTTTAGTCAGTCTTCTGTTGTACTTTTGATAAGGTTTTAATAAACCTTTTAAATTTTTGAAGTGAGCATTTCTCACATATCTAACCTTTCCTCAGTGTGTCTCTGCACCTGTGGAGTGGGTTCTACCCAGAAATCCCTGTTCTTTGTAGGGGACCCACAAAGGTAGTGGAACAATTACTCAATCTTGTGCTGACATCAGGAGGTGAACGTGGAGGAAGAGCTTGCAGCAAGCTGCTGAAACCTGATGCCATGGAGTGTGGCTGTAGGAAGGAATTTGTGTCACCAGTTGTATTTCCTTCTTGTGGACACTGCCTAACTGTGGCTGCTTCAGTAAAATTACAGTTGTGCAACTGAGAGGAGTTTAATCCCTCACACAGTTCATAGACAGCCTGAGTGGGAGGGTCACAGTGCTGAGGAGCACCCCCAGTATCCTGAGCGGAGCTCTCCTCTGGCTACAGTGGGACACACATGCTGGATGGAATCCTTGTTTACTCCAGAATCCACTGTATAGCAACTTCCAGGATGGTGGGGAGATAATTTGGAGTGAATAAGCCCTTCAAAATTAAGCACAGGCAGCATAAAAGGTGCTTTGCAAAACCCTGTTCTGTTCCTGTCTAAGTGCACAGGCAGAAATGCAACATGGGATGAATTTAGCCACTGGGTGAATTTTTAAGGCTTTGGCTGTGATAGTTGGAGTAAGTGATTATCCCGTCTCCTTTACTGCAGAGCATTCTGATCTGAAGTGCAGGACATGTGATTTTCCTGTTCACAGAGCACAAAGCAGACACCTCGCTTGGAGAAAAGTGTTTAGTCTGGGTGAGAACTGCTCTTTGTGTGCACGCATGTGATTTATTTATAATAGATAATTCCTCCCAGCCAGAGGATTTCTCTCAGTTCCCTTTCAGCCAGAGCCAGGGCAGTCTTTGTCAGTTATGTAAGGTCTGGTAAGTGTGGTGCATAAGCAGCAGCCTTTAATTTTCATCCCCAATGGAAACTGAGATGAGCTATTCCACTTACCCCAAGAAATAATAGGGTTGTGTTTGGAAAGGCTGCTGCCCAGCTGGGAGGACAAAGCACTGCACACTCTGTGAAGGTGCAAGTGTGAGGGAAATCATGGTGCTTGAGCAGAGCATCTACAAAAGACACACAGCCAAGCAGGTCCCAGAAAGGAGAGAGCTATACTTTCAAATTGGCTGTCCTCCCTTTTTTGTTATTCTGACGTTGTGCCCGTCTTCAGAGGCAGAATGGGCAGGAAATTCAGGAGGTTTTCCAGAAAAGGGGCAGTTCCCAGGCTGTGGGAGGTAGATGTGCAGGTTATTAGTCCACCTAGGGGTGTTTGATTTACAATTTACCTACTATATTTCAAGCATGTGCTTAGTAAAATGGTGTGTTTCTACAAATAGGGTAGAATGGTAAATCTGACTCTAAAGGTCCTCTGAAAATTAGGACTGAAAATGACAGTCTAAGTAGAGACTATTATGATATCATTTCTGCACTTTCCTGATCAAGACAGGTTGAGAAAGTTGGGCTGTTCACTTTTGAGTAGAAAAGTTTGTGTGGAGGCCTCATAGCAACCTTCCAGTGTATCCAAAGGGGCTCTTCATCAGGAATTGGAGTGAGGGGACAAGGAGTAATGGGTTCAAAGTGAAAGAAGGGAAATTTAGATTAGATATATGGAAGAATTTCTTCCCTGTGAGGCCGGTGGAGCAGTGGCACAGGTTGCCCAGAGCAGCTGTGGCTGTCCCATCCCTGGAAGTGCCCAAGGCCAGGCTGGATGGGGCTCTGAGCAGCCTGGGATAGTGGATAGTGTCCCTGACCATGGCAGGGGGCTGGAATGGGATGATCCTTTAGGTCTCTTTGAACCTGAACTGTTCTATGATTAAATAGCATAATTGCATAAAACCTTAACTTTTCTAAAAACTTGGCATTTGAAAATTGTCTTTAATCTAAATTGAGGAGTTTTTACATCCTAAAGCCTGTATAGACATTTCTCTTGTCAAAGAAAAGGTAGCACTTCTGTTTTTATTCATCCTGTCCATAGTAATGTAAGTGATAGCTCTAAGCTGAGAAAGAGTTTGGAGTGGATCAGATTGGAGGGGAGGATGTGTGGGTGGAGAACTCCTCTAGCATATTTTTCACAGTGGCCCTGAGGTACTGTGCCAGTTGCTTATACTCTCCCTCAGGCAGGTAACTGGAGCTGAGGGTAAATTACATAACCCCAAACCTGTGTTGTCTTTGCACAGGTATTTATGATTTACATCCTTTTGGCCACGTCTCATTTTTCAATGACTTGTGCATTTTACAGCCTTTAATATAAATAGCTGTGTTCTGGACATTAGCAAAGAAGTCAAATAGTTATAATGATTCTTATCCTTTATGGCACTTACTATGTTCAGTTTGCAAAGGGCTGTAAAAGGAGGGTCTGTGGTACTTTATTAAGGAGAGGTCAGAGGTGAGAAGAGGCTGAAGTTATTTGGACTAAGGCTGTTAGAGGGGCTTTCAACAGGCAACTTTTTCTTTAAAACAATTTTACCATCCTTGCCCATAAATTGCAAGCAGAGAGATGTTGTACTGTAACAAATACAGCCTTGCAGTGCCCTCAGATTTCAATAGGCTGTTTGCAGATGTGTAGAATTAGCTGGAAATAAGGCAGATTTAGGAAGCTGTGGAACACATCTTATCCCTGTGCTGTTCTGACAAAGCAAAGCAACTGTTCCCCAGATGGCTCTGAGGCATGGCCCTTTCTCTCTCCTGAGCTGCATCAAGCTGTTGTTTAGACTTTACCAGAGAGGAGGATGACTTTGGATGTTACAGCTGCAATCTTCAGTGAGCCTGTTTCATGTGAAATCATAAACTCCACGGTGTGGCTGCTCCAGCTGTGAGTTCTCTCTCTCTCCCCGCCCTGCCTCCAGTCAAGGGGAAAGGTTTTATGCAAGAAGAGGGGAGGAAGAAAAGAATATTTAACTATAATCTGATTCTGGCAAGTCATGTTCTATTTAAAACTTGACTGCACCCAAAGAGCCCAGCCTGGCAAGAGGTGCAGTCTGACAGCAGAACTGGTTCAGCACATGCATGAGCATCCCAGGAGGCTTTTGCAGCTTCCACTGGACCCCAGAGAGCCCTGGATCTGTCTCCACCTCCATCTCTCCCACATCAAATTCTCTATCATCTCTGCAGGGTGATGTGCAGTGATGTGCTTATGAAGCATTTGATACAAATGTTGGTGCTAGACTCTGTCACTCCAGTTTAAACATGGATTTCCTCTTGTTTTCTCTGGCTATTACATTAATTATTTCCTTAAGTCCTTCCCCCTCATATTCTTTTCCACTTATTTTAAGCCAAAGGTGATTGTTGTCCTCTGTCTCCTATAACACTCCCCTATGCTTTGTCTCCCAAACAAGTACTGAGTAAAGACCTTGACTGAGCAGTAGATAGGCTTGCACTTGATTTTCCCCACCCTGAAGGAGAAATTATGAGAGAACTCAATTATTGGTTCCACTAAGGCTGATACTGAGGGGTCCTATTATTTTTTTCCTTTCCTGAAGGGAAGGTGTGGGAATAGTGAGGAGCAGGATCTGTGTTTCCATTTTCCATTGCAGTAAACCTTAAAGAAGATTGGGAAATTGTTCTGACTTCTGTTTGCCAGCCCTGCCCTGGGGTGGTCCCCAGCATTGCCACCTAGAAGCATCCACACTCATCAGGTTGGTGGGAGGCAGCAGTTTCTTGTAAAGCCCTGTGCTGTCCTGGAGGGAATGTTGTCTTTCCTGTCCCTTCAGTCCCAAAATGCATTTTTTTTCTTTGCAATTAGGAAAATAGTGACAGTAATGGACTTTCCCTGGGGATGTTTGTTTTATTTGCAATTATAATTAGCAGCACTGATATGTTTACTCTTTCTGATAATGTATGGAAAGGCACTTTGATTTTGTGGGGTTTTTTTTCTTTGTAAGTCTATACTGTCAGAACTGAAAAACACTCACACTCTGTGCTGTCTCTTGTCACATCAGATATCCTTTGAAATGCAGCTTGCTCCATTTCTGTTGCCAGTGAATACCATGGCCCCTTTTTGTCTAAAGCCTGTTTTTCTGTTAGTCTAAGTCTTGTTCTTTTTCTCCTATTGTGAAGAGAAGTTGATGGTCAGGATCTCTATTGTAAATAAACAAAGGTGGATAAAAAAACATAAGCTGTCTTTCACTGGAGCAAGCAAGAGACTGTTTCTGCAGAGACAGGTTTGGACTTACAAAACAAGTACTGGATAATGTCAGGATTGTTGACAAGCAGCAAATCTTTGTATGCAACCCGTGCCAGATCCCTGCTGCCCAGCTGAGCCTCAGAGGGGCTGCCTCCCCTCATTAACACGTTGGAGTTTGGGCTATGGAGGGATTAAAAAGGTGGAGTTTTTGGTCTTGGAGACAAAATTTGCTGGTGGTATTGTACATGTGAGTTGTTCTCGTGCCCTCCTACGGCTTCTTCATACCAGTGCACCTCCCTGGCCCCGAGCATCACACAGCTCCTGCAGTTTTGTCCCTCTGCTCCTCAATAAGAGCTGACCATAGCATCCATTATGGTAAAACCAGCCTGTTTTGGCTTTGAATTCTTCCTCCAGTCCAGCCTCAGGCTTTGCACATGTCAGAGCATGCATCTGCCTTTCACCTGGGCCAGAGCTCAGTGTTTTTGGCAGTGGTTTCCATTTTTACCTGGCTCACAGTGACAATCCATAGGAACTCTTCCCACTTGTGGAAACAGGGTAGATGTGTCCTGCAGTTTGATGGTGCTTTTTGCTTTGCTTTCTTAAAGAATAGTTATAAATCTCTCTTTGACTAATAAGTAGGTTTACTTGGCATATGAAGTCTCTCATGGTCGGATTTTCTTTAATTCTTCATCTATGAAAAATAAAGCTTTGTGAAGTAATTGCTAGGAACTTAGAATTCAACATTTTTCTGTAGCCAAGGTTTCTGCTGTGACTCCTTGAGAATATCCCAATTACCTACTGATTTGTATCAGACAGGTTTCACCACTTCTCCTCTGAGAATTTTGATTTGCCAAGAACTAGAACCACAATGTGCCTGAAATGTCTCTGACAGTTACTTTTACCAACCTCTCTGAGCTTTTGGCACCCCCACCACATGCTGTTTGTCTTTAATGTGTGCAGATGTATGCTGCTGGACCCGAGGTATGACTGAGCATGCAAAGCATCCATTATAAGCAGATTCTTATTTTCTCTGTTCATGTGCTAGTTAAGTTGTCACAGTTCCTACTGCCAGGAAATTTGCCCTTTTATGCTCCTTACATAAATACAGCAATTGCACACATCTCTATACTTATATTAAAATGAGCTTTTTTTTTTTTTTGAGTAATATCAGTTCTACTTGGCCTAATCCTGAGATATGTCAAAGTCTCTAATCTTACACATTTTACTGAAAACCGAGTGATTTGGCAAAGCTATATGGAATATCAGAGGGGATTAAGCTGTTGAAATAGGGCTATGAGCAGACCTTTTGGGTCCTTGGCTGGATCCCTAGCTGAGCCTTTTGCTACATGCCATGATAAATGAACTCTGTATTACTCCTTGACTTGGCTTTTCTGTGGAGGTTTAACAGTCTGGTGGCACAGTGTGTCCTTTTCCAAAAGTATATGCTCAAACTACACCTCCTATTCATTCAAATGGCCTTTCCAGGTTACATTTCCCTTTCCAGAGGGTCTGTCAAACCATATCCAGAGTCTGCCTGCAGTTAGTTATCCATGAGTGGAGTAGACCTTAATAAATCTTTTTTGCTCCTTATTTAACATAGTTCATCCTCTTGATCCAGTAGGAAGCAGGGAAAAAAAATTTCCCAGGACATGGAGCAAAGTTAATCCAATAATTGTGGTAAATTATGAGTTGATGGTTGATAGCAGAAGATGTAATTATTCTTTTCCAGCCTTCGCTAGCTCACTGTGATCAAATATGATTATAGGTTATTGTTCAATGAATCATATGCTGAGCACAATGCACTGATCTGATGGCTGATGGCACCATGCTCCTCAGCAGCATTACATTATGAATTAGATCACTTCCTCATCTTGGTTATCCGAGGCCTTAATCCCAGAAATGCTGCTGAATATTTTAAAATTTACTGGCAGAATAAATCCACATCTGAAGTTTTGTGATGCAGCCTGAGATGAAAGGATTTTGGGAGTTTTCAGTCCCTACAGATACCTGTGCTTGCTGGTTTCATCCTGGCTTATGTTTATATTCATCATCTTTGTACTTTGATTTTAGCTCAACCTTTTTCCAACCCAAACTGCCTTTAGACAAAGCCTGTGAGTGATGTGACCTTTGCTTGTCAGCACAGGAGAGGGTGTAAATTAATTCATAGGCTTATTTGGTACAATAGGTTCTGGCCTAGGTGCTTTTATTGGAGCATCCTTAATATCAGTAGCAAAATAAGTCCAGGCTGGATGAATCCTCTGTGTCCTTGCACAACCCCTGCACAATCCAGGCTACACAGAACCACTATTACATGCTCACAATCAGCTTCTTGGCATCAGACCTGCTGACTGATTTATATCCAGTGCATATTTATTGGTGTGTGCATATTTATGCATCTGTATGTCTTCATTTTGGGTGGATTTCCCCTTAAATCAGTATTTGATTCATGCCATTGGAACAAACCTAGAAAATGTAATGCCATGGGGGAATACTTAGCCAGGCAATTTCACCAGGGACCTAGATATTGTTTGATGTGACTACAATAAAAAACACAATAGTAGAAGCAGTTCTAATTGGCCCTTGTAAGATCTGTCTTGAGGCTATTGGGAGAAAACCAACCCAAAATCTGGCTGAGCCATAGGGCTTAAAAACCTGAAGGAAAACATCCTTCAGCTTCAGAAAAAGCAGCATATGCACAAATCTGCCTGAATCTTCCCCACAGTCCTTACAGAACCTTCCCTTACAGTCCTGTAAGGCAGCCTGCCAAGCAGAGGTGGTCTGGATTTTAAGGCAGAAGTGGAAGTGCAAGAAGGGGGTGCTCTGGGAGTCAGCCCAAGGAAAGGGAATGTGGGCCTGGATGGGAAGAGATTGTGGGACCTGCCTGAGGAGGGAGAGAACAATCTGAGAAGCAGGGAAAATGTGGGTGGTGCAGCAAGGACAACCTTTGGACTGGGGGACCAAGATAGAGACATGAAGTTAACCCTTTTCTGACCTCAGCCAGGTTGATGTTTCTGCTCTCAGCATCACAGCTGATGACAGCACCTACAGACTGCTCTCTGAAATACATGCTAGTGTTGTGTCCTGCAGAGCTCTGCTTCAGTGACTGGCTGTAGTGCCAAACACCTCCCAGAGCGAAACAGATAAATCCATGTTGCCTCCACTCTACTACGTGAAAGAACAAGTAGATGTGCTTTGACAAGTAGCTCAGTGGTTGGGCTGATTTGCCTGCTTTGCCTTTGCCCCATGGAGAGGTTTTGTGTGTGTTTGTGTTCAGAAATACCACATCATTTGTTTGCTGTCAGCCAGAGTCCCTGCTGTGCTTCTCAAGTGCTGTTCTAGGTACTATTTCATCTGCTAATGAATTGCTTAGGTTTTGATACATGTTATTGTGCAAGTCACTCACAGAGAAGGAAGGGTCAAGCTGCTGGTTTGTAGGTGTTGATGTAGTGTTAAATGTCTTCTTAATCCCAATACAACCCAAAAATTTGTTTGGGGGATGCTGCAGTGTTCAGTTTCTCTCCATCATTCTCAGCCCAGGAATGATGGAAGTGTAGTCCTGTTTTCACCCTCAGGCTTTTCTGCTCCAAGCCATGTGCTGGATGCACATCTAGATGCTGCTAAAGCAGCGATGCCTTAAGTCTTCTTCTGATTCAAAGAGAATTAGCAATCCACACCCTTTTGCTTCCAGATATCATCCAAAGCTGACCCCCAACACAACAACACTGCTGTTGCTGTTCTGGCAGATCTGGCCTCCAGCCTTGCTGCTGCACTTCCCACAACCTTCCTGCCCCAGGGTGGGGTGGGAGGAGGAGTCTCCTTTCAGCACGTAGGGCTTTTGGGCAGGGGTCAATGAGAAACCAGAGCCACAGCGAGATCTTCAGGATGAATCTGAATCCAAAGGCAGATGGCTTAACTGGGCTCTGAGGAACCAGGCTGTGAGGTGTGTGTGTGACTTGGGCTCTTCCCCTTCAATTTGTGAACCAGGGTGTGTTGCAATTGGACACGAAATGAGTACATAGAAGGTAGGTAAGTTCAAAACAGAAAAAGGCCCAATTTTATTTCTGACCTCACAATACCTAGAATTCCAAAAGTGACAGTGGATTGGGGGATGAAATTGCCACCTCTCCAATCACACTGGTCAAACCAACAGTCCATCAATTCTCCCCTCCCACAAAGAAGAATGGAAAACAATCATTATTTACATGAACAGTGCGTGAGAACTTCAGTAGAAATATGTAAACATCAGAAGGCATAGAAACTTTTTAAAAGAACTTGAAAACTTTCAAAAGAACTATAAAACAAAACGCTTTTAAAAATCAGGGCAACAAGGGTGTTTTAGAAAATGTAGTGTTACAGCTCAAGTTTTTGAAGACCTGCACTGTGGGCTTGGGGAGATGGTTCTGCTGCTCCTGTGGTAGAGGGTGACCTGTGCTCCCCAGGATGGCACCAGTCAGTTTGGTGACAGTCCCTGAAGAAGGTGGTAAAAGTCTTATCTTGTATTCACCATGACCAGGTGGTGTCTAAGTAGGGCAGATGATGGAAGACAAGCTTGCACTTGCTCTTAGAAACCTACTTCAAAGAGTATAAACACCTGTAGAGCTAGGCCAAAGTCTTGGATGTGTAAGCAGGAGTTTGAGTAGTGTATCCAGAGCGTTTCCCAACATTCCAGCTCTTTCCACAGGGACTCTGTATTGGGTCTTGCTGGGAGTTTCCTAAATGCTGTTGCAGCAGCAAAGGGTGAGGGCCTGGAATCACCAGTTGTGTTTGGCTTTATGCACACATGGGCTGCTGCATGTACAGCTCGTGTGCCTCTGTGTGTGGGTAGTAGAAATAAAACACTGCATTTTGTCAGTGTGTTTGTCTAAATCCTCCTGTTCCCTTTGGCTCACACCCGAGGAACAGAAGGGGAGCTTGAGGCTACAGGGCTGATTTTGACATAGTCTGTAGGTCTGGTGCTGTGAACTCATTCTACTCTGTGATGCCAGTGGGGTTTGGTTTGGAAAGAATACTCACAAGAGTTTCTTGGTTTATGTAAGTAGTTTACCTTCTGTGCTGGCAAGGAGACACAGTTTAGCCACTTGTGGTCCTGAAGAAGCATCTGATGTTGGCACCTGTGCTATAAAAATAGGTCCCAAACTGTTTTCTGCTGTGGCTTTTGAGATGCCTTGAGATCACTTTAACTGATGATGTCTAGGTAAAGACATATTTGGGTTAAGATAGCACCTTGCCTATTATTAGGCCTTGATCTGTATGGATGTCATCCCGTGTATTCTGTGTAAGTTAATATAGGAACTGACACAGCTCTTATAATGGAAAAATAGGGATTTTCTTCTTAGAATTGTGCTCTCTTGCCTTCTCTTCTAGGCAGCAGGGTATGCTACTGACCTGTGTAAAGGAGAGGAGTATATTGATTGAAATATATTGATATTGATTATATTGTCATCTATTAGCACAGCAGACATTTGCAAACACACCTCTTTGCCAGGCAGATTGCAGCATTGGGAGCTCATGCAGGAATCTGGGATGAAGTTGCATCTGAACATCTGTAGGATGCTGCTGGGAGTGGTTCCTTATTTTCACAGGCACATAAAGACTGGGAAAAGTCCTTTCCATTTATCACTGGTTTATATTGCATTATTGAAATAGAGTTATCTACAGTAAGCATAATAATTTATCCTGTGCTAGCACCTCAACCAGACCAGTTATTGATCATTATATGTTCAGAGCAAAGGCTGTACAAGAAGCACACAGGGAGGGAAGTCTGCACAACTGTGCTTTTTCAAAAGTCTGTCATAAGTTCCCATCCAAACATCACATTTGAGACCAAATTGAATTGGCACAGCATTCATTTAATTATCCTATACATATTATAGTTATTTTCTATCACCAGCTTTTTAAAATTTGTGTCCTTTTAATGTGTCATGAGAGAGGCAAATACCAACTGAACTCTTGAGTCTGCAAATGCCAAAGTGTGTTTGGGTTTACCAGACAGTACCAATTACATTCCCAAGGACCTGTCTTATTTCTGGGGAGTGTTTCTTTAGCCTCACTGTCCCAGTTATCTTCTTGAATGTAAAATACAATGCTTGAACACATAATTGGGTTTAAGTGGCTTTTTTTAAGACTGGCTTGCGTCAGGCACTTTTCTGTCAGGAGGAAGGGACAATCTGCTGATGCAGATAAGCAAAACTGGCTCAGCCTTTGCCACGTTATGTAAATAGCAGATTTGTGGAGTTGCCCCAAGGAAGATTATTTGTATTTAATTGGGCAGTCTCTAACGTCTGTATTCCAGAAAGGTTTGACCTCAAACACACTGAAGTTGGTGGAAGGACCTCCCTGTGTTTTCAAAAGTCAGATCCAGACTCCAGTGGTGCTGATCTTGGATTTCTGGGAGCAAACACAGCTTTATGCTTTCATCCTCCTCTGACTCTTTAATATTTTGTTCAGCAATCAAATCCAGCCAGTGGAAGAGATCAAATAAAGGATTTCTACAGTTTATACAGCAGGAGCAGAATTTATACAGTTTCCACATATGCTGGCAAAATGAATTCCCAGTTTTCTTAGGTGTGTCTGACCACCAGTTTTCCCACTTCCCAAACATTTTGACCTTCCCCAGTTAAGGAACAAAACTCACCCTGTGGCAGCATTAAGCAATCCCAAAAACAATGGACTCATCCTAGTTCTGCAAATCAAACCCTTGTGTCACTTGTTTCACAGGAACCTGCATCCCAAGATGTGTGTGAATTGGCAAATATGGATAAATAAGTTCAAATAGTGACATTGAAATTTCTCATGGTAACCATTGTGTAGCCAAAACAAAATGTTGTATTTATTGACAAATGTATTTGTTCTTATTGTGCAGGCAACATTTACAGCCTCTGATAATTTGTTTGTTCTGTTTATTTTACTGTGCTTAGAAGACAACAGCAATTTGCATTCATTTGCATCTCATTTTAAGGGACAGTGATAACAAGAAAAGTTATGGGGGGATGTGCACATAAATTAGTTTTTTATGTATAAATATATATATATAAAATGTACATAAACAAAATTCTGTGTTTTCCTATAATGTTTGAGAAGAGATAATTGCTCCTGGTATTTTACCACAGTTTTCACATTCTGCAGCTCTCCCTTGTACTCTTCTTTTTGTTTTGCATGCCTAAAGTTTCAAAACCCTGCACAGATCCTATTTATGTAGGAATAAACCAATTCTAAAGGGCAACAGACTATTAAAAAAACCACTCAATGAAACAAATTGAGGCTAACATTTTAACATACACTGTTCATTGCACAGTTCTTTATCAGATCCATTGAGCAAGCTCCTGGAAACAAATAATCCCCAATTTTTGTTTTTCCAACTAGACCAACATTTTCTGCTACTGGAGGGGGAAAAAGGTATTTCTTTTAGACCAGGAACAAAAAATAAAAGTGCTTTTTTAAACAAAAAGTAGATTAGCATTGGTTGATAGATGTCCTAAATGAGTGGATTTAACAAGTGATTTTATGTTATTATACTTTTTCCATAGTGTGTGTTTGGTTATTAATAGTCAATGGCACAAAGACAAATAGGTTTGTGTGGACCAGTTGGACTGATTCTGAAATGTTGACTTGCTCATGCAATATTCACGTTTAATTTATAGACACTTGCATCACCAAATGTGTGAGTAAGAGGGATGGGTAGGAATGCACAGCAGTTACCACTCTTGCTGATGTTTGCCAAGATCGACTTTCCCTGTTTTGAGAGGCAGGGGACTGGCTGAGATACCCAGGATGCTTCTCCATGATGGGAGAGGAAAGAGGAAAGCTTTCCTTTGAAACAGTCAACTCTGCTAAGCAGCAACTTCAGAAATAAAATGTGTTTCTTAGGCTCCCAGGCCATATATATGTATTAGGTTTTGATTTGGTGGTGTGGATTTGTGTGATGTTGGTTGAAACACTCAGCACAGGTGAGATGATGAAAACACATCCAGGTGTCCACCCTGTATGTGGCTGTGACTGAACATCAGGGCTGGGGTGGTGAATATGGGTTGGTCAGGGGGTATCAACAGGAATAGGATAAGGATGACAGTCCAAGATTTGCTTCTTGTGAAATCATGGCGTGACAACGCCTGGATAATGTGTGGGATCAAGTTTAGCACCTGGCAGCATCCCCCTTAAAGGTGCCCCTTTTACTCTTCTCTGCACACAAAAAGAACATTAAACGCCCCTGTTCTTTTTTCCACTGATACAATGGCTCGGCTAGGAAGTGTGAAGAGCTGTTTGTTAATGATCCCTCTCTGGAAGGGCTTCTTGCCGGTGTCAGGCAGTTTCCCTGACCTGCTGAGAGGTGTTAGTCAGCTGTGACTCAATTTTCTGAGCTCACTCACGCCAATATCCTCCTGGAAATCACAGTGACTCAGGCTCAGTTGAGTAGGTCCCAGTGAGGCCATGAAAGTAGGATGAATTTATTCACAATATTTTTAGTGCTGTGAGTTACTTTAGGCCTGAGGAAAGACTTGTACCCTGCAACAGTTCCCGTGTCTCTCCAGAAAAATTTCTTCAGGCTTTCATACAGTTGTTCCTAGGCAGGTAGGAATGTCATATGTGCATCACTAGGTCATCTCTTACACCTCATTTCAGAGCATTGTAGGAGGGGTTTATGTAGAAATGCTGTGTTTTTGAAAGATTTGTTTAAGATGCATGTTTAAGCTGCTTGAACAGATTTTATTGCATCAGTAATTTGAAGTATTGATTGAACTATGGTGGAAAACAACCAGTACAAACAGTGAAAAACACCATGATGCTTACAGGGGCTCATACAAAGTCACAGGCAGTTCAGTGCAGGCTGCCTTGGCCTGAGTATTTTGCTTTGGACCCATTTTTTTCATGCTTTTGTTGGAGTTTCACCTCGTAGTCCAAGGAAGGGGAGGGACAGCCTTGTCCCTGAATGCATGGGGCATTAGATCTATCCCTGCAGCAGCATCCCAGGTGTTCCTGCTTGTTCAGAGGAGAAGCAGAAGGTCTGTGGTATCTGTCACCTTCTGTTACACCCATCAGGTAGCTGCCTTTTGTCTGGGAGCTTTATTTTTGTGCACATATATGAATTTATAGACACACATGTGTATCCCTTAGGGGAAGCATGCTTGCATTCCCATCCTTTGTGAGAAACAGCAGAGCACTGAGTCCTCCACAGCTGAACTGCTCATTCTCTGGGTCGCTGGTTGTCCATCTTTCTGTGTTCCTAAATACTTGCTTGGTGGATTTTGGCTAATAGGAAAAATTACTTTGATTTATGCACTTGTATTTTCAGAATGTCATGGAGCCTGGCTCATTAGCCACGATACTGAGCTGAACAACGCTCGAGTCTGTTCTGTGCCCCAAGGATCTCCTCATCTTAGCAGTTCAAATTGATAGGTGTAAATATAGTGGAAAAATAACTCAGTCTGGTGGTATGAAAGGAGAGCAACTCTGCAAAAAAAAAATAAATCTCCCAATTCCCCATATTCAGCTTGAATAAATCCCACAGCTCTCAGGACCACTGATGTTATCTCCGAACATAGTCCTGCTGCAGCCAGCAAATTATGAGGTGTGTGCTTTTAGCAGAGGCATTTCAGAAAAAAAATTCATGTGGGAGGGAAAAAAAAAATCTAATCCTGGCCCCTTTTTGCTCTGCTCCTGGGCCCAATCCTCCATCAGAGCTGTCCCACACAAAACCATTTCCCCACAGCCCCCCCCCTTGGGAAAACACCAGTCCCACAGAGTTCCAGGGAAAAATGAGAGAGAAGAGAGAGGATTGCTCAGAGCTAACACTGATAACAGGAGGCTGAGCTGATAAAACAGAGCTCCACGGCATTTTCTCTTAGCACCTCAAAAGTAACAAACCCAGGTGTGCATTGAGCCAAGTGTCAAATCCCCCTTTTGTCAGATGTTTGAACATGTGAACCTTTTTTTGGTTTCATTATAGGCCTACCAGTCTTTGTCCCTGATTTGTGTATTAATTAGGAAAGTGGAAAAGTAAAAAGGCCTGATCTCTCTGCTTGCCATAATAAAAGCAATATATTTGACAAGAGGCTAGGTTACTTTTATTAGTGTATTTAATAAAGTAAGAAAAGAATACTAGGGAAAAAATTATATAAAGAAGGAAAAAATTGGCCAGTATCTGCAAAACTGTTTTGTGTTTCTGCCTTCCCAAAAGGAATGATTCATGTTATTTCTGGATAACCTACTGATTTACTGCCAGTCACGAAACCTTGTGCATAAGTAAGAGAGCAACACAGGTTTATTCACATTGATGAGGACAGGAGGTGACAGCACAAATGGGGCTACACAGGAAATCAACTTGCACTAGAGAAAAATATAATGATGATAATCCATGTCCATTTGCAAAGCCTTATCTGATCCTCTCTGCCTCACAGACCTCACTGGCCAAAGTGTAGATGCACAGTACAAAAGAGAGAAAAAGCTCAGGTCTGTTTTTGTGATTTTACCAAGAGCAGAAGTTGCATATGGTTCTGGTTCAGAGAAATCATCTGGAAGAGTACCAAGAACAGAAAATGCTGTTGGAGGCTATTTTATAAAAGATACTTAAATCCTGTTTTGTTTTTAGGTTCCTGAAGTATGTACCATGGGCATAGTGTACTATCTTTGGACAAAAAGGGATTTCTTTTCCCAAAAAGACTCCTCCCAAACATTTCTTAGAACTTCCTAATGTGATTATTAGCTTTTAAGGGAACACAAAGCTCCCAGTCAAGCATTCCTTGCACAGATGACTCAGGTCCCTGGTTTCACTTTTGTTCTGTGCTTGGTGCTCATAAACCAGAGAATGTGGTGTTTCTCTGTGGAACTCTACTAGTTGTTTTTTCATTCCTGTGCTTATTTCAGTGTTGGGATTCCCCCTCCCACATACAGAACAATTGTTACCTATGCAGGTGCTGTAGGTGCTGTGCTGGGAGAGAAGAGGAATGTTTGGGAATGTTAGAAAAATTAAAACAACCCCAACCCACTCTTAGTCATGCAATCTAATGTTCTGAGGATGCCTTTGTGGCTTTATTATTATTTTATAAATTCACTCTATGTACAAAGATTACAAAGCTATTGTGCATAATTATCTTCCATCTTAAAAAAGTTAAGAAAATAATAATCTAAAGGTAATTGTCAAACAATGACTATAGAAGAATATTTTTATTTTAGCAACCTGTGGATTAGATAATTTGAAAAACCCAAATCCCTAAATTTGGATTAGGGATTTTTGGAGGCTAAGTTAATTTCTGCTTCCATATAATGTAAAACTGCTACAGGAGGCAGACGCAAATAATTTCTTCTTTTCTTTGGCTGCACCTGGTAAATGCTGCAGATGAATATGTCTGCAGCTATGAATTTTAGATAAAACTGCTCAGATGTAATCAGCTTAAGAGGAACTATTTTCAGAAGTAAAATGTATATAATTGATTCAGTTTTAATGAGATAAAAATATAACAAGTAATCCTTGGTTTATAGCTTTAAGGTTTGCTTAGAAAGCATTTACACTATATAATTTAGGATTTAGTAAAGGTTGTGAATATGTTTGGGGTGCTTTTTTTTGTTGTTGTGTGATGGTTTTTTCTTTCCTTTTTTTTCCCCACAAAAAAAAACACAGCTCTCGACCCTGAGCTGCTGTACTTCCTCTCTCATATTTGAGAGTTTTAGGTCAGTGTAATTTTATATGACATCCCTCTGCCTTCCTCCTCCTCTCATGTTTTGTTCCTTCTCAGAAGGTGGAATAGCTGTAAGATTGGTTTTCCTTTGATGTGAGACATCCTACACATTCCTGGCATCCTGGAGTTTGGCTGTGAGGCAGGACATGGAGCTGACAATTTCTTTTTGTTGTGGTGACAATGATCTTTATTTCATTTGCTTGTGTTTAAACACTGGTAAAGGCACTTAGCCCAGGTAATATTCCCTGCCAGTTTGGGAATTTTGTGTGGGGAATTTTCCTGGAGACACAGCTGCAAGGACATCTTCCCATCCATGCACACTGAGGAGATGCTGGCAGCTACTTTCTATTCTTCATGTGTCTTCTGCTTTGAGCACATCAGATATTTTGGGTGTTGGGATAACATTCAGACCTGCACACACACATGGTTTGCTGGATGTGATGTGAAATATCCATGACAGGGAATCCAGGGCTGTCAGAGCAAAGCTAGACTCAGTTTTATTCTTTCCTGCCTCCATACTTCTGTGTTTCTGAGGTGTTTTTAAGCATTGCGAGTGTTTCCAGCTGTTTTCAGGTCCTGACACAGCAGCACAGCTGAGGTCCAGGTATGCAGTCCCATATTGCTTCCCTCCTTCGTGGGAGCCAGGGGGAGGCACAGCAGGCAGTACAGAACTCATCAGTGATGCAGGCAGGCCTGTGGGAAAACTGTCCCAGGAATATTTTTGGATGGTGAAAGGATTATAGTTGAATCTGAAATATTTTGTGAAATTATGCCAGTGGTGCAGAAAATCAGTTACAGAGGGAAAATCCTATGCTCGTCCTATCTTCATGTATTCTGCTGACACATTTTCCAGATGAAATATTCCTCCTTCAAGAAAAAGCCTTTGAAAGTACTTCTTTCTATCATCTGCAAACTTCAGTCCACAAAGGGTCAAGAAAAGTCCCTCAAGGGACCATGTCTTCCCTTTTCCAAAGGAAACTATCTCATATTTAGTATCTCAAAAACTCCTTTCTGGGTGGAATTCCCAGCCTTTTCCCACCTCTAGTCTCAAACCTGGAGCTGTGAACACCCCTAGGGTGTGAACTCCAGGTACTACAAGACAAATGTAAGTGACAGTGGTGGAGTCTCATGTGCAAGAGCACTTGCCAAATCAACAAGTTTCAGCTCTAATAAAACCTAGGTACTTCTAAGCTTCTGCATTTTTTGCAACAGGGTTTTGCATACAAGGTAAAATGTTTGTGATTGTTCTTTTTGGGTTGGCAGGGATTGAGCAGTCTGTCTTGCATCTGTGTTCACCAGGAACAAGACAGTGTAGCTGCATTTTTTTCCATGAGAATATTAATAAAGTCTCCATCATTTACATGGCTGTTATTTTGGGGAAAATTATAAGCTCTTAGTTCATTTTTGGGATATGTAATCCCCTTTCAGGCACACTAATTTTGAGCAAAAGCCTTAGAAGCAACTGGCAGCTAAATCACACCAATAAGACTAAAACTGGGATCAGCTTTAGTCCTACACTAATTAAAAGTCATAGTTCTTTTTTTTATCTCTTCCATTATTTAGATTAGGTTTTGCATAAATGAAAGCCGTGTTGAAGAGCTTTTCTTTGTATTTTACATTAAGGCTGAAGGTGTAAAACACATCTATTCAAAAAGGCAAGGGAACACAAAAGAAGTAGTATCTTGAATGCTTCTGTTATTAGTGAGTCTCCAGGCAACTCCTGGCTGAGGGCAAAGCTAAATTAAATGATTGCAGGAGCAGACTGATGCATATATATATATATATATTTACACACATACACTCCCCTCAGGAGCTATTTTTAACACATGTGCTTCTACCATACCTTTCATCTGACAGCTTTATTTGAATCCAGGCTATTGACTGGGAATAAGTAGCTAATTAATTTATCACATGAATATCAAATATGCAATTAGTCCCAGAGCACTCAGTATTCCAGCCATGACCACCGAGGTAGTCTGCACACTGCCAACAATGAGTCCCAGGAATGAGTCCCATTCAGTGCCTGACCTGCTGTAGAAAGGCATAAATGGGTTTGGCATATGCTGCTTGATATTGTACTTATAATTCTTCCTTTCTCCTTGTGTTCATGCGTGTGTGGAGTCAGCTAATGGGTTCTCTTCAATCACAGCAGTGTGAAGGAAGGAAAGGAGTGTTTAGGAGATTAGAGGATGCTGTAGTCACAAAGCCCTGAGATGAATATTTCTGTGTAAAGGCAATTCCAAAGGAACACACGTGGATGTATTTCTCTTGGTAAGGCAAGAGGGAACAGCTGAAACTGCAGACGGCAGGATCAAAGTGAGGTGTTGGATGGAAAGCTTTAAAAGGGAAATGGAGGTTATGCATGGCAAAACAGATGACAATGGAGATGGTGTTGTCACTGTCACTTGCTGGGCAGTGAGGTGACCAGCACCTGGAGAACAGCTGGGGCACAGCTGATGGTGTCCTGGAGGGGGATGGTGGTGGATCCAAACTCTCAGGCTCCTCTTGACCACACTGTGACTGTTTTTCTTCAAAAGCCTCATCCCACTTGGCAGCTGCACTGCCTTCCTCAACAGCAGGCTCAGGGATCAGACAAGCTCCTAAGCTGATCAGATGAAGCTGAAGCACGTTTATTTACTGTAAAGTAAACATCATTACTGCTGCCCTTGAGCTATTTTGTAATTAAGTACAATTTCCCATGCTGGCAAACCTAGTGCCGTTTATAGAAATGCTAATTTCTGTTATTTCATGGCTAGCTCTGAAGGTTTAACCTTGGAGAAGATTCTGGGTGTTGAACAGTTTTAAAGAGCAGTAAATGTAACTGTGATTGTAGAATAGCCTTGCAAGATGATGTCCAGCTCTGTTCTTTGTAGCTCTTTGGCACTGTTATAGCACAGCAATTAGAAATAGTTTCAGAGTGGAGCATTAGAGGACATTGTTATACAGCACTGGAGCTTTTGGTCATAAATATTTCAATTTGTGGTAGAATCTAAACTAATAAAGCATTAAAAACAAGGCAAAGAAATTTCAGTGCTTTTTCAAACTCTTCATCTTAGTCTAAGGACATGGTTTTACAGGGGTGATGTGAGGTTTAATGAGGAGTTGGGATTTATCAGTGCTTTTGTTTTTATTAAGTTGTATTTAATTTCTTTATTTTGTTTAATGTCTGTGGCTTTTAATGGATATTTTATAAGTTGCTACACTAATAGCTCATAAATAAAGCACAACATCCATTCTTTGGGTTTCAAAATGTAGGCTATTGTGTTCCCAGCATCAGGCTGCTGTTTAAATGCTAGTATGGAAATCAGTCCTTCAGATTAATCACCAAATAAAGCAGAGGATGAAATAGTGGGGTTTGGCTGAATGAAACTGTGTTTGGTTGTGGGGGAAGGAGTTTGTTAATAGCCAACATGGAATTCCTGCTTTATAAAAAATGTGGACATGCTGCACATGTGGACCTGCTGTAGCATCCTGAAACAATGTGTTTTGCATTCACACATAGTGGACCTATCACTCAGCCTCAATGGGAGCTTAACAGCAACTTTTTTGTAGCTGTAATAACAGGCCTGAAAGCCAGCTCTAATCTCTTAGGGTGTTAGTTGTAAACAAATGCCATCCTGCAGAAAAATGCTTTTCCTGTATATTTTTTTCCCCTAAAGATTGAAGGAAATGCTTTATAAAAACAATTCTCTTTGAGCACTTAAGGGACACTAATTGCTTTTAATTTCAGTGTGCGATGGTCCTTATCCAAGGGAAGTATGCTGCATGGGCTATAAACCATTTTTATATCATCTAGGGTTTAACAGAGCATGCCTGGAGTTAGCTGAGCTGCCTCCCTGGTTCTCTGCTCTCTATTATCCTTCACCATGATTAAACACAGTGTTTCACTGCCTGATCGTGAAGGGCATCCAGCAAAGATCACTGAGCTCTTCTCTGCTGCCTGCCTCTGAGCAGAGATGTGTTCCTCTGTTTGCTCAGCCACCTTTGGGGCAGAGCACTGCTGGGCCAGAGACTGGTCACAGCCATTGTAAAATTGACCCTCTGCTCTTCTTTTCACATCCCCACAGCAGAAAGATCAGCTGACAGTGTTGTGCTCAACAGCCAAAGTCCTGTGCTTCTGGAACTTGCTTTTTAAGTGCCTTATGAAGCTGATGTAAAAGTCTTTCCTGCCCTCAGAAGCAGTAAATAACCTCTCTTAAAAGAGATGACAGCGAATGCTTCCCCACCATCTCTTTGGTCTTAGTTCATGTGCAGCACTGCATTGACAGTGCTGTACATCCACAGCTGCCTTCCACAGAGCAGTGCCTGGGATTGTGCTGGCTTTGCTCAGAGCTGGATCTCATGTAATTCAAGTTCAAGCCAGTCATCTCAGCCCTGCCTAGAAGGCCAGTCCATTTCCACACGTTCACATTCTTTGCTCCCAATCCTGTGGCTGCCTCCTGGGCACCCCAAAGCTGCATCTCAGGATGGTCCATCTCTGTGGGAAATGAGCAGGCAAATGTCCACAGTTAGGGGAATAACTGGCAGCAGGTTTATTCAAGCTTGAAATAAAACCAACTCTCAGCCTTTTTCTGTGTTGACATTGGAGTAGCCTCTCACAGTGCCTGCACTGCTAGAAAGCTGCTGCTGGCAGCTCTTCAACACTTGGCCATAGCATCCTTTCAGTCTTCAGTGTTTCCTGTTCAAGCCATAGGCTGCTTCTCCTTCTCTGTTTGGAAATCTCTTAAGATACCAGATATTGCCAGAAATCAAAAACTACATTCTTGAGATACTTGCTAGGCACCTTAGGGAGTGTTGAAGTGCATGCTCCTGGAGATGTTTTAAATCTACTTGCAAGGGGCTTTGGAAACCAGCACAGGGTTTAATTGTGGAGCTGTAGGAGATGGTTTGTCCCTCCTGTCCATCCAAATGGGCGTCCTCCCATCCTCAGGCAAACCTGCTTCTGGGGAAACATCTCTCTGAAGCCTCTGATCTCTCTGTGGAAGGGATGGACCTGATGTCTGATCAATCAGAAATCCACATGGGTTATTTTAAAGCTTCCAGGGCTAGTTCTGGTCCTGTCCAGAAATCAGCAGACTGACATACATAGACATATTTGGCAGTTTTGTATAGGAAAATGGATTGTTGATGTCTTTTTTACAAATAGATGGAAAGTGTAAAGTGATTGTGCTATTATCTTAAACTGCATGAGGTTTTTAATATCGCTGAGCCATGACCCCATCCTGAAAACATAATTTTCTTTTTCCTCCAGTCTGATTTAAATAATTTAAATGCCCTTTGTCTTCTCCTGTTACATAACTAACTCAAGACATGTGATTACTATCATGAAAATACATTATCTACCCTGATAATATTGGCAAAAGTCTATATAGGTCTGAGAAAGGGTAACCAGTTCTACTTGTGGCCAAAGATATGAATTCTGTTTTGCTTTACTATGTCTGTGATTAAATGATTGCTATTTGAAAGAAGGATTTATATTCTGTCAGGAGAATGACTTTTAAAAAAACAAGCTTCTCCAAAATATGTAGTAGAATTGACCCCCTGCCATTATTTTCAGTGAACTCCATTCTCATTCATAACCTCAGCACAAATTATTCTGTTAAAATTTGCAAGACACAAAGTATTTTTCTCACGCTAACATTTTCTAGTTGCGCTTCAACCTGAGTAGGATCCGAAGCAGTGACCAGAAAGTCTCTCTGCCATTTTCAGTCCCCTGAGCCATCTCACTATTTTCTACATTTACTTTTCAGAAATTAATTTTTAAAAAAGCAATTGTTTCTGCAAACAGCCCTTTGAATTCCATCCCGGTGGCACTTTAGGGCATTATTGCAAATTATTCAATTTATATGCATAGTCAAGCCCACATCATTATCCCTATATTCTACTAAGGCAGAAAGAGACAAAAAAACCCCAAAAAACTCAAACCCAACCCAAAACAACCAACACTCAAAAAAAGACAAGAAAAACAAAGGTAGAAAGCTGACCACTATTCCAGGAAATTATTTTTCACTAGGTTGAAAAAAAATCCCTAAACCCCCTTCATCAAGGTGATACTTTTTAGAAAGTCAATGTAAGGAAAGATTCAAATGACTGCAGTAAAACTCAAAAGATATACTGTATTATGAGCACTAATTAATGCAAATATTAATGGTTTTGGCTTCAGATGAGATGATCCAGCATTCTTAAAAATTAATAAAAATTATTACAGAGACTTACTGTATATCTGAACATGTTCCAACTTAGCAGCTCATCATTATGCACAGAATAATTGTCTGCTCATTTGCATCCTGTGAATTTTAAGGCCTTTTAACTGCACATGTTACTTTCCCATACAAGTTACTGCAGTCCAAGCTTGTGATGGGAAAGATGGAGTAACAAGGAATGGTTAGCCCTGGAGAGAGTGTGAGGAGTGGCACTATTCCTCCACTTTGGTGGGTTCAGTGTCCACACACGGCTGGAAAAAACAAGTGGGAAGGTGATGGTAGAGCCGAGTCCCAGCCTGCAAGGCCTTGAGACAAACACTCAAACACAGAGCACATTTATCAGTGCCAACAGATGTGCAAGGATTAATGGCATCTTTTTTTTTCAAATGGAATCAATTAGAGAAACAAATGAGTTTTCTCCAGCCCTGTGCCAAATTCACTGTATGGACAAACTTCTCTGTAGAAGGGGAAGTTGTATGATTTTGGCTTGAGGTATTTGAGCTTGCTGAGACCTGTGAAAAGACAGAACAAAAAAAAACCCAGAAGAGGAGGATTGGAGGAGGAGAAAATAATGCAATTATAGAATATCCTGAGCTGGAAGGAACCTGCAGGGATTGTCAAGTCCAACTCCCTGAACAGCAGAGCCCCAAGAGTCCCACTAGTCAATGCTTGTTGAATTCTGGCAGATTTGGGGCAGTGACCACTACCCTGGGGAGATCCTCAGCCATGCCCACAGAGGAGTGATTTAGCAAGGTGCTCCCTTAACAGCTTTCCTGGTTTCTCCTCAGGAATGGGAACCCAGGAATGGATCTGCTCTTCTCAGCTGTAAAGGAAAGGCAGAAATGAAGGTTTCTGAGCTATCTGAACTGCCTGTGCTGTCTGCTCCTGGACAGTGAATAAGAAAGGCCACGCTGTGGCATTCACATTCTCTGTCCAGAGAGATGCAATTCTGTCTCTCAGGAGAAGCACAGAGAGAAGAAGAGAAAAGAATCTTTATCTCTGCTCCTTTGGTTTCCCCATGTGGAATGTGGTATGGGGATTGTTTACCTGAAGTGATGGCTGGATTGGATCCTGGTGAAGATTTTTTGGGTTCAATGATCAATCAGATCCAGCTGTGGCTCAGACTCTCAGCAGAGAGTCATGAGTTGGTAGTTAGTTGATAGGGAAGTAAGTATGTAGAATAGGATAGTGAATAGGATAGTCTCTCTTTAAATAGTAGATTAATTTCATATAGTATAGTTTTAAAAAAGCAGATCCTTCAGCCTTCTCATCTGGAGCCAGACACCATCACTTCTTCCCACAGTCAGGGTTGCCCTTTTTTACTGTACCACGCAATGCAGACTTTTGGAGGTGGAAGTGCTGCTAAATATTTGCATCTCCTCAGAATGGCTTGAGCCATTTCTGTGCAGGTTTTGTCAATGTCCCGTGGTCTGTGAAAGCCCAGCAGAAGGAGCAGGGATAGCTGCCTGGTGCTTACCCTTGGTCAAAGGGAGTCAGCTGTAAATTGCTCTCTCTACACCCTGCCCTGCCTTACAGCTTAGGCCCTTTCCCAGGAGGCACTTCTGAATTGCTTTTTGCTGGCTTTCTGATATGGTTTACTCAGAGAAGCTATTAATTACAAGTTGGTAAGGTCTCAAATGAGGTCTAGACCAGCTGCTCTGAAGACACAGATAAGCTGCTGGGTGATGATGGCTCTTGGCTGCTCCTGACCTGGCTTGCTTTTGGGCAAGCTGCTTTCTTCTGTAATGAGCAATCCCACAAGCTATCCAGTCTCCAAAAACAAGCTTTTTAAAAATTAGAGTGTACTTCTAAGACTTAGCTCACACTGTTTATAGAGTTGATTGCCCTCGAGTTCACCTTGGGCCTAATTGGCTTACTGGCTTAATTAACAAAGTGCTTATTAATGTCTAGTGGTAATTAATTTTCAAGGGATTATTTTCTATTAAGATCATGAGTACAGTATTAACACTGTACAGCTGTGATTCTGGAGAACCAACAAGTACGAGGTTGTGGGGGGTTTTCTTTTATGTATTCAGCAAAATTTATTTATTTTGTCATATTGTGCTGATTTGCCCTGAAGTTATAATAATTAGCATCTGTATAAGAACGAGAGCTTCATGCTGAGATTAGGGCTTGTTTGGAACAATGGAATGATAGTTTTTACTGGTCTTGAAAAAAAAATATGATGGGCTGATGAGCAAATAAATTGTGTGTCAGAGAACGTGGTATTGGAATGGTGATGAGCCTGCATTTTGCAAATTCAAGTGAGCTTGATTTTATCAATATTTGTAGGTAAATGAAAGTTGGAATATAGGCACCAGAGCCTGAGACCTAGTTATAACCCACAGGCTCATTTCATAGCATGATATTTAATTAATGTGTGTTTTAATGGCAGAGTCTTACTGCCATGTGAATCTGGGAAAGGCTAAGCATCTCTCCTGCCCAGCATCAGTAGCAGTTGCTTAGAGAAAAAATGTAAACCCAGGGCATGTAAAGACAAACCACCCTGAGCACAAACTCATTGCTTTTAGCTCTCTGGCTTTTGGCACTTTCTGGAGAAGCAGAGCCTTTGATGGTTATTAGTCACTGACAGCCTTTTCTTTTTGTGAGTCTGTCTTCTTGGAACCACTTTACACTGTTTTGTGTATCTGCATGTCCTATGGCAGTGCATGGCTTGGAAATTCACTGCCTTTCCTTTCGTATAAAACATGTATGTGCTATTTTTTTCAAGTGTTCCCTACTTCTTGCATTCTAAGAAACAGTGAGTGAGTAATCATCCTTTGTTTATCTCCATCCTACCTGAGACTGTATAGACCTCTCTGCCAGCAGCCCATAAGCCAATTTTTTTTTCTTACTTGAAGAATCCCTGTTGCTTCATCCTCACACTTTGCATGCTTTTCCTCATCTTTGTTGCTTTCATTTTGGAGGAAAGATGACTGGGACATACAATGAAGGTGTGTAAAACTGAGGAGATGAAGGTTTACTTTAGAGAATCTCTAAATCACACCTTGCCAGAAGATGAGACGTGCACTAGTCCTTTTTTTAGCCTGTTTTTCACATTACCAAATACGGATCACTGGCAGAGAGAACCCTCAGCTGGTTTGTGGGATTGTGGATTGCTTCTAATGTACCAGTTTCATGGTTTTTTCCATTTCTTCATCCAGTGGTTCTCTAGATTGCCTTTCACATTCATTATTTCTGGTATGCTTGGTTTATATCAGCTTTTATGTCTTTATTCAATGGTTCTTTAAGATTATCTTTTCCCCCAACATTATTGTCATTGTATATGACTTCCTTGTGTTTTCATATGTAATGTTTTACTACTGATAACATTTTTATTCTGTGTTTTACTGTGTTTTATGTTTTACTGGGACAGCTTTTATGGGGGGGATGGAAGGGAGGTATTTAAATGTTGTTTGGGGTTTTTTTTGCTTATTTCTGGTGTGTATTTGGGGTGTGTTAATTAATGGTTTGCCAAAGATTTGAAAGATCTGACACTTGGCAAAGATCAAGTTCTTCACCCCTGTTTTGCAAAGTGGAAACTCCCAAATCTTTCTTTTCTCTGCACTGTCTGTGTGGCATTTAGGGAACAGAAATTAGAAGGTGAGAATTCACCCCTCCTCAGAGTCACCACTATATCTGAGCTGTGTCAGACCCACTGGTGCTCTGTAGAGCTGGTGGGAGGCAGGCTGACACCTTGCTCAGGCTCTGTGTTGTCATTCTGCCACCAGGAGAGTTTCACCTGGAGTATCTCCTTTAAAAAAATTCTGTAGCCAATTCACAGGGTGTTCCTGTAGCAGTGTCTGCCTCCCCATGGCACTTGTACTGCAGCAAATAAAACTGAGGAACCATTCTTTTTTCTGTGTTCTGGTACTGAGGCATCCCCCAAAATAATAACAATAACATCATCAGCAATTACCTGTCAGTGATAAAAAGTAGCACCTCTAAGTTAATATGAAGTATCTTTATCACCTCTCTAGAGCAGGCATTCACATTTAGTTTTGCTTTACACTTTTGTAATAAAGCCTTTGGTTTCTTCCCCTTCCCCCTATAACATGCTATAAAATAACCAAAAGCAATCAACCAAGTGTGAATGCAGTAAAGAGCTCCATTCAGATTTATTATGCAAACATGAAAGGGAAAGTTCAATATACACTGTAGTGAAATAAGGCAAATGTATTCAGCCAGCATGTAATTGTGTCTGAATTTCATAACTTGACTGGTATTGTGAGGTACACCCTGACACCAAGTCACTGAATTTTACATATCATCCAGTTAATAACCTCTATTTCTGCAATGTCTGATATCCCAGCTGGTCTCAGGCATTTAACTAGCTGTTACATGAAGTCAGGCTCATGGATTTAGTCAGTGTTTGGAGTGGGAGTAGAGGTTTGTCATTCTCCTCATGTGGATTACAATCAGAGGTAGGACATGTTAATTTTATGCTAATTGTCCTTGTTGCCTCTGCACACAGCTGAAAACCACAGCTCCCATGAGTGTCTGTGAGAAACACAGACATGCACATGTTCAGAAAAGAAACTCATGTTCCAATAGTCCTGGTGGAAAACCATCCTGCTGCTGGGTGAATCCTTTGAAATGTTATTGGTTTTTTTTGTTGTTTTTTTTACTGAGCAGAATAAACACAAAAAAGGACAGTCTGTTCCTGTAACACAGTTTCATTTTAAGGTTGCATAAGCAATGCTCACCACTTAGCTCCTAGGAAATGAGATATGTGAGGCGTAATATCAGTACCTTGGCTTCCTTCTATTCAAGTGCCTGCATCCAGAAATGATGGGAAAGGGTGAGGACAAAATGTCATTTTTAGCGCTGAATTAAGGTCTCCAGGACACAGACTGCCCCTAATTTCGACCACAGAGAGCCTAGGCAGGAAGAAGCTCTGGCTTCTGTTTCAACAGAAATAAATCAGGGTGACCATATGCTGAGTGCCAGGAGCACTGCAATGAGCATTTTGTATCTGTACATCTGGTAAGGGCTGCAGACAGAGCAGCACGTGTGTGCAAATCCCTGAAAGGCACGAGGACATGGCTGCTGTCCCTGGCTGGGGCTGTGAAATGTGTGACAGCTGAAAAAGCCTTTTGTCCGCCTGTCCTGCGGCAGCAAGGCTTGGCAGCGTGCTGGAGGCTGCAGAGGATGAAGCTAATGACTCCATTCCATCTTCTTCTCTGGAGTGCTTTCCCTCTTGCTCCTCTCAACAGAGGTCAGTGTGTGCTCTGGGAGGTGGCAGAAGGAGCTGACACACCACCAGCCAGGCCAGGAGTCACTCACCCCCATGGAGACACTGCAGCCACCTCCCCCAGCCTCTGCACAGTCAGGTCCTGGACCCTTTCCATGGGTTTATCCCCAGGGATGTGAACTAAGTGATTCAAAATATTTGGTTTGCCTTACATGCAAATGAGGGCTTTGTGAAATCCTTGGAATGTCCTTATTTTTTGTGTGGTACATTAAAGGACAAGTCAAGCACAGGGATGCAGCACTCACAGCTGATGCTCTTGATGCCCTGTCTGAAATGCAGGCATTCCTGGGCTGGAAACAATGACACAAGCTTGGCTGGTCCCTGATGGAGTTGTTCTGAAACAGAATAAGTAAACTTTGATTTTGAGTATAATTGCCTTAGTACAGTGTGGGCAAAGAGGATGACTAACGTGGATGACACATGCTGTGCTAATTGGGTCCAAATCTGGCTAATGGGGTTCAAATCTGTGACCATGTCCACCAGGACCTGCAGAAGATGTTCTGTAAAAAGCTGTGTCCTTTGGACCTGGTCTCTGCTACTGGAGAAACCAGGAGTGCTTTACAGAACAGACAAAACCATGGCCTAACCACGGCTGCAATTCATATTCCTGCCCTTGGCTTGAAGAGCAAATTGTACTTTTGGCAGGATTCTCCAGAAGCAAAGCCATGGAGCAGTGTTCCCTTCACAGAAAAAAAGTTCTGCTGGGTGAGTGTCAGGGAGGACCTTATTGCAACTGGTTCCCTGGGCGTGATTGGTTTTTCTGCATGGATGAGAGATCTTTACAGATAGACATGGAGGGAGTGGAGAGAGTATAAACTCAAAGCCTATGTTTGATGTGTCAGGTTCTAGAAACTTCATGGGATTTAAAGAAATTAATTAAAGAAATTAAATAAAATTAAAAAAAAATTAATTAAAACAGTCTCTGGATTTAGTTTTGGTTTCCCTGTGGTGATGAAAATTGAAAATTTTTGATGACTTTTATGGGAACTTCTTTGGCTGCCACTTGGTACAGAGAATAGATCAAAAAGGGCTGGTTTGTGGTTCTTTTGTCTTGTCCAGTCCATAGTACCAGCAGCAGGTCTTTTCCCAAGTATTTCTGTGAATCTACCAGCTGTAACCAGGCAATTCAGGGAAACACTACAGCATCAGGAGTGGGTTTGGGTTTTTTTGGGTTGTTTGTTTGGGTGGTTTTTTTGGGTTGTTTTTTTTTTTTTGGTTGCAGGCTTTTTTGTTGGTTTGGTTTGTTTTGTTTTTCTTACGAAGATGGTTGTGATCTTTCTTAAAAAGTTGTATTTCTTTTCTCACCTGAAGTAAGTCTCTAGCTTGGTTTTTCACTTTGATTTGCATGACTGCTTTCACTTACCCCAAAGAAATTTAACAACTCTGGCAGAGACAGCCAACTATTTTGACTGGCAGAATGAATGTATTACACAAATCAGCACTTCTTGCTGCATGAGGACAGAAAATACTTGACAAATGTTAAAACACTGTACTTTACAGTATCCAGGAGAGAAAGCAGTTGTTCTTCACATTTCACAGAGCAGGAGCTGAAATTAATGGTTATGTGAATATGTCCTTTTAAAACTAGTGGATTTTTGTCTCAGCATCACTGAGTTTCAGCAAGTAGCTGAGGGTCTTTAGGCTTCACTTTTAGATTTTGGGTTTTACTGGAGCTGAACTTGTGATTTTAGGTAGCATAGAGCTTTAATCTTGCAGGTGCTCTGGCATTACTTGCATGGAGCATTACAAATATGTATCTGAAGCTGTGCAGCTGGTCAGCAGATCTTGATATGAAACCCAGACCTTTTGTGTGAACCTTCATTTCTGCACAATTAATTTTGTTCTTTCTACAAGATTAGCAGAGTGTTGATTCAGGCAGGACTTGTGCCCTCTAAGTATTGTGCTGATCTGTCAAGCCAGTCTTGGAAAAGAGGTGGTTTTAACAAGGCTGATGGATCCCTTTGGTCTGTTCCCACTGTCTTGTTTGTTTCGATGGGACATTGCCCCTCAAAGTAATGTCTCTCCCTTCCCAAGAGTTAAGGGGTGAGAAATATGTGTGAGAAAATGGGAAGATGCTCTGAAATGTTCTTTTCTCCTCACCACCACACCCTACCACATGCCATTTCCTTCTTCTGGGCAAATCTACCTGGCAGGTTTTCAGCAGTCACTGCCAGCTTTGTTAAAGATGCTGCAAGATGCCAAGAATATAATTCTAAAAGCATCTTTGCTGGCCAGGGCTGCTGCCAGTGCTGGGGTTCCTCTCTCTTGCTGATAAAAGCTCCTGGCTGATGGAGGAAGTGTTGACTTAGGAGCTGTCACAGTATCAGCAGTTTGGGTGTAGTGGGAAGGGTGGCTCTGGCCATCAGGATAGGAGAGAATTGGTCAGACTGTGGCTTGTACAGCAAATTAAGTCAGCCCTGGGCCGTGGGAAGCAATAGATCAAAAGGAAGAGAAGTGCAAGGGTAAAGAGAGGTAGAGGTGAAATTCCCCAGAGCACCTGAGATCGTTTTGCATGCCCCCAGTGGAGCAGAGATTCTAAAACAAATAAAACTGGACGTGTTACCAAAGTGAGCTGCCAGCATTTCTGGTGTATGAGGAGAAGTGCTTCCTTAGCGCACACCAAGGGCTGTTCTCAGCCTCCAGATGCTGAATATTTTATTTGGGATTCGATTTACTTTTTGAGGAAGTAGACTAGAAAAGCTCCCAGTGTGTTGCCTCTAGTTACTAATTTAAACTGAGATTAGAGCAGGAGCATATCCAGCACCACCAGTTAAAACTTTCTGCATCTGGCAGTGTCTCCTGGCTGATGCTGGTGCTCTCTTTCAGATGAGAAGAATGCCTAGGAGATTTTCTACATCTGGTACAGGAGAGGGTGGAGGTAACATCTCCGAGGTTATGGGGAGCCATTTGGCTTTCCTCCCTCTCCACAGAGTTATAAATCCATGGATACAGAGGAGCTCTGAAGGACTCCAGGAAGCTGCACCAAAACCAGGTTGAGCTCTCAGCTTGCTGAATTAAAATCCATGCAGGGGCAGGCTTAGAGAAAAACACGTAAAGAAACCCACACCAAAGTCTTAAAGACAAACTGCATTACAGCATCACTCTCCCCAACTGTAGAAATAAGTATGTTATTGAAAAATTATACATGTTTTATCAGAGAAAAAAATCTAAGCAAAGCAAGGCTGCAAAGTAGTGATCCAAAACAGAGCTAAACAACTATACAGAATCAGAAATGGAAAGAGAAAGGCTGATTCTCTGAAATTACAAATTGCCACTGCGCAAAGGACGTGAGGCTTTTAAAAGCTCAAAGAACCAGTAGGATTACCTGGCCTGACACTACAGGCATCTGGCACATGAATCTTAGGAAACCATCATGGCTTAGGAACCTCAGCCAAGTTGTTCCGAGTCTATCCAGAGCAATGTCCTAGCTCATTAACTCACAAGCCAGTGCATTAGCATGTGCTTCATAGGTTTTCAGTGCTTGTCAATTAAATAAACCTTGTGGATTGGCTTGTCAATAGATGAGAGATTTTAGCTTTACTATTTCTGCTGTGCTACTTGGATGACCTTGAACTTATTCAGGGTCCCTGGTCTCCTATTGGCATTTGTGGCTTTCCACTGCAGATGTGAACATCAGCTCAGGCTCATTGACAGCTGCTTCTTGTACAGGACCAACGTAATGTCCTCACTGAGAACAAACATTTCTGTCTCTGGATTCACATCCCCCATGACACAAACCCCATTTGATAGCTGATTTTTCCTTCCATTATTAGAAACATAAAAGTCTAAAAGTTATATTTCTCTGTCCACCTAATTATTTTTCTCTGGCTTGTTCTTTCTGTCTCCTTTGCACCTACTGAGAGGTGAGGGTTTATATCCAAGGACTTGCAGAAAGTAAAAGATTCCATTAAAGGCTTCTGCAATTCTTTTTTCCTCTTACTGCATTTACTTCCTAAAGTAATTGCTGTCTTTTCTTTATAAGTCTTTTTTAAAATGTATTTATAATATACATCCCAATAGCATCTTGATTTTCACAGTCCCTCAGTACTATGTAAGTAATGTGTAATTTGATGATAGAGCATTATCGTCCAGTTTCTGTTGCTTTTAAGTAGCAGAATTTTTCTCTGAACATTCTGATGCTTTTTCTGTATTTGAATCTAATCTTTATTTTCCTCAATATGTCCAACAGTATTCATTTAATCTTTTCTGTTCACAGTTTACCATACAAGTAGCTAGGGAATGCATAATTCTAAATAAATTATGCCATCATTTAAAAACATGTGCTCAAACATATTGCTGGGGTTTTGATAGGAAATAAAATAGTAAAACAAAGGAAGTGAAAGTACATACTGATTCTAGAGTGATTGGTAGTAAAATATTTCTCAGTCTAGACCAATTATATTTTATTTCTTCATCATCTTTTTCTTTACAGTCAATGGGGCAATTTTGTCATTGATTAATCTGAATTTTCTTTTTTTATTTTCTTTTTTTTTCCTTTCCTCTCCATTTATAAAGAGAAGAATTTGGATTAGTATCTGGCCAGATTTTTCACTATTGTCCATGAAGGGGAATATGAATAGCTTCTTTCAGGATAGTTGGCCAAAGTTGGGACATGCTATGTGCTATAACATAGTTACATCATTTTTATTTTAGATATTTGAGATTTACTGGCAGGACTTGGATCCTTCTGCAGGAATTCTAATGGGAGATAGATCTGTATTGGCTTTGCTTAGAGCACTCAGTGTTTGACTTCACCCACCCATCTTCCTTCCTCAATAACCAAAAAAAGGTGATGCAGCTTTCCCTAACGTGCTCTGATCCTATTTCCAACCTTCATGCCAAAAGATCTCTTATCTCCAGCTGAAGTAGTCAGAGCTTTCTTCAGTTCTGTCCTAAATTGCTTTCTCTATTGCCACTCTGGTCACCCAGGATTTTAACTTTTGTTCATCCTGGGGAGCCCACTTCTCTCCAGCCTCCTTGTTGTCCAAGTGGCACTACAGCATGAGAGGGGTGATCCCGCAGCAGTCCCAAAGCCCCAGGGCAAAAATGGCCACAGGAGAGGGAGCCAGGGGTACTCAGGGTACAGGGAGCCCAGGGAGAAGCCAGCTGCTGGCCTGGAAGTGCTGAACCTTCCTTGAGTGGGGCCTCAGCTCAGCCAGAACTCATTCAGGACCAGGTAATGTTTAACAGGGGTAGAAAAGGCCAAGCCTTGCATCCTTGAACCCAGCCTTTCAAATTTAATCTGCTCACTGCAGAGTATGAAGGCACTTGAATTTTGTGAAGAGCAGTTAGGAGAGCTCTTTTTAAAAGTGACAGTGTATGTCTTCATAGAGCTGTATCAAAATCTTGTCACTGCTCATGCTTTCAAAAATCATGTCTTGAAGCACTTTGGTGATTGGCAAGGGATGGGAACCCATGGCTTCACTATTAGTCTTCTGAGGTGCCTTTCTGTCTGTCTGGTTCTGTGTTTCTCTGAGAATGCTGAAATATCTAGAATTCAAGGCCAGCAAAGCTGCAGAATGGATGTCTCACTCCAAGCATACAAAAAAACCAAAAAAAAGTTTAAATTTTACCTCTGATTTCCATGGAAAATAGCTGAGTCTTTCTCATTTTCCAATCACATGTCAGACTGAATTTTGGCCACACTCTGCTGTGGGGTTGTTCATATCCAAACCAGTTGGGCTGATCATTATGTGCTGGGCTGACAGAATGCTGACAGTGTTACCAGGCTGTGCTCCAGCAGTGTGCCATGCCTTAGAAGAGTATTAAAAGATCCTTATAACAGGCATGAAAAGGTTGAAAAAGGAATGTCACCATCTGCACCTAAACCAAAAATTTTCCAGTTGGCTTCTCACTTTTTTGTTTTCCTCTGAAAAATGTGAGAAGCCCAGCTGATTCCTTAGATGCTATGAAAAGAGATTCTTGCCATAGCTGTATAAGTCTGCACTTGAATTACAGCTTAAAAATAAAAAAATTACAGCCTTATCAGTTTGTTTGATGTGGCATTCAAACTGAAAGCTGCAGTTCCCTCTTAAAATGTTGATAGCAAATTGTTGGAGGGGGAGAAATCTCTGCATTCACAGGGGGAAGAAACTCTTGTCAGTCATGCCAGAGCATCAGGAAATGTTATGGGATCTGCAGGAAATCTGCCAAAAGCTGCACACTATTGCTTTTTAAATACTCAGCTACTCCTTAGTGGTGTGGTCTGGAGATCTTTAAATTCTGACTTAATTAGAAAAAAAAAAAAAGCACAAATAAATGGTCTCAATGTGGCCACATTTTTAGCAGAAAGGGTTATTTTAGTTGTCATGAAACATTAATTCCCCTTTTGTGCATTTTTATATTAAAACACTAATGAATTTGTATGACAAAACAAACTGCCCTTAATTATTCATGATATATAATTCATTAGGCCCCAGAGGGAAAGGGGAGGTCATGTGACCAGCATGTGTCTCATTAACATGTGTGAAATGATAATGAAATTAGCAACGGATGGACAACAAATTGGAAGCAAGATTATTGTAACTGGAGGGAAAGAATTGCTGGAATTTTTTTGCTGCCTAATGTTTTTTTTTTCTTTTGCTGAGCTTTACGGGCAGGATGGCTGCAGTGAGTGTGGCAGCCTCCACACTGTCCCCAGGCAGGGCTGCTGTGACAGGAAAGTGCCACATCTGTGTCTGTAGTGCTCTGTAGCTGAGGAAATGGCTGTGGAGCAGGTGCATTGCTTTCATTATGCAGAGGTTGGGAATGGCCCGTGGGGCTTCTTGAGTGGGAATCCCAGAAGATCCAGATCATTTCAAAAACATCCAAACTTGGAGCACACCAGATTCCTGGGCAGCCTGCAGCAGAGTGCTGCAAGAACCAGAAGCTGTAGGATGTTTCTGAAACCAACTTTCTGCAAATGTGCTTTTTCTGGTGATTATTCAATCCTTCAGCAGCTGGAGAGGCACTGGAATGTTTGCACAGAATGTGCAGCACAAGCCTCTGTGCTTGTGCATAAGCTGGAGCTGAGTTAGATTTTAGGTTTTCTCAGGTACTGATCAAGTTATTACTTGATGATAATGTGACCACACTCATTCCACTCTCACTGCACTAATGTCTTCATCTTGAAACATGTCAAGCATGAATTCAGGACAGGAAACATAAGGGCTGAATAAGGCTGGGAGGCTTTCTTAAAGGGATAAAAAAAAATAAAAAAAACCCCAAAAACTCAGGGAAAGCATACAAACCCTTACCACATACAGCCTGAGTTCACATTTTAGTCCTGTTGCTACTGGGTAAAAGCAGAGGAAGTATTTGTATTGATCAGGGGAGACTTTGGAGTGTGTTTAAGTGGAATATCTTTTCTTATGGGCTCTTGTACATCCAAAGCAGCAAAGATACCCAGTTTTGCAGCACTGGGATCCAGACTTCCTCCTTTCCTGTTCATCATCCCAGCAGCTGTCAGTCCAGGGTGTAGTGTGACCTTTCTGGGAATTTTCAATTGGTAGAGTGAGTTAAGATCATGACAAGGCCTTGTGACTGTCAGTGTCTTTTGGAATAAAATGCTACCCCTGAGAACTGCCTTGTTTCCCTCATGGGGCTTGGAGTCCAGGGGAATATGGATAAAATTCTGGATATGTCCTGTGTGTTCGGCTCCCTGCCTGGGGATGGTTAACTTCCCTCAACAAAGCCATCTTCTGGAGGAGTGCAATTCAAATTAGGATTCAAATTATGATTTAAATTATGATCGTGAACGAGATTTCTTAATGCACAGGAGGCAGATTGTGTATGTTTTTATTACAGCTAATTTTTCAGTTATGATAAAAGGAGGATCAATCATAGTTATGAAGGGAATATCATATTACCATGGTGTAATTCTCCTTTTATAATAGCAGAGAAAATGCATCTTGTGAAAACAGAGTTAGAATTTGCCCAATATTTAAAATAGTTGATATAGTCATGATATCATTCTTCTCTGTATTTGAAATATATATTCTTCTCTGGCTTTGAAATTCCATAGAGATGCATCAGTCTGTTTGGGTTCTTTTCCCAAGATGTTCCATGGCCCTGAATATCTTGGACTCTTTTATGAAGTGGACTGATTTTTCACAACACTTGAAACATTAAGAAATAACATAAAGAAATGGTTTCCAGCCATTTTTCCTGCCTAGTGTTATCGGGGGAGGGGAGGGGGGAGAGAATAAATATTTTACACTCTTTCTTTCCATTCTCTTTTGTTCTAAATGTGTACCCATTTTTGAACACTAATTCTTTCTGATGCAGTTTATTTTTCTGGTTCTTTGTGCTGGGATGTAGCTATCCATCACTTAGGGGCTGTGCTGAAAAGAACTGGCTGATGGCTGAAGAGCTCAGGTCATGAAAAAGGTTCTTTTGATCTTTCTTCAAGGCAGGGGCTCTTTTGGAAAGCAGAACATGACTCTGCAGTCATAAAAAGGGGTTATGTTAAGCTGGATGTTATCAATGGAGTAATATCAACAGTAATGTCATTAGGAGAGAGGGGTATTTCTCTTTTAATGAAACCAATTATCTAGTCAGTGAATTATCAGCTTTTTTTATATGAATGTATTATCCATTCTTCAGGGTTTCTATTTCATCTTAGGACCTCTTTCATTTTCCTTTGAAGCTTCTAAATGTATATCCTTGGCATGCTTTGCATCAGGTGTGACCAGGACTTGCCATTGGGAGCTGGGTGGTGGAAAGCCAGGAATATGGAGATGCTGATAATGCAGATATGGTGACCTAGGAAAGCTGATTTTTTTTCTTTTCCTGACCGCTTGAAATGGATTAACATTATAACTTTCTGCATTTTGCTTTACATTGAAAAGTGAGTGTTAAGATACAATATTTTTTAATGAATGGCAATTTTTTTTCTTCAAATGTGTTTTAGAGGTAACAGATTAGGCTGGAAAAGTACAGGGTTTCACTCCTTGCTCCAGCATGGAGCAGCAGGACCAAGACATCAAGTGCTGTAGAGATCCTGGGAGCATTTATCACACTCAATACCTTCCTCTAGCAGACCTGATTTATTATTTATGGTTTATTATTTTGCACCACTCAGTGAGCTTGTGCTTCCTGTAAACCATAAGGTTTTGCTCCAAGCCAGTTCCTTCCCTCTGGTCAAATTGTCTTTCAGCTGACTGAGATCCAGCCAAGGTAATTCCTTCCTCAGGACAAGTGTCCCAGTGCTCCGTTCAGCTTACCGATATGTCATTTTCCACATGTGGAAGGGGTTGGGATGGGTTGATTTTGCAGTCCTTGTGGAAAACTCTGCTGCACTGTACTGTGATTACAGCCTCCAGTCACACCTTTCTCTCCAGTTGAGTAAATGGTTTCTCAGGGTCTTGTAGCAAAAGACCACAGACATGTGGGCCCTCTTTTGTTTCATATTACTTGGGATATTAGCCTGTAATTTGGATTGTGTGTGCTGTGGAATCCCCTTGCAACCAGTGAGGGCCCTTTGCTCAGATGTAAGCTTTATTATCCAAGCAGTTCTAAATTCACTTTAGACGAACAGAAATGCCTTCCTGACCTGCCATCAAGTACTAGGAAACCAGGACTAGTGAAGCCTTTGTCAATATTTTCATTTACTACAGGAATTGACTAGAGACCAGGTGGTAACTCTATAAAGATGGATCTAACAGCTCCACATATACTGTAGATCATGTTGGAACCTGAGATCCAGCAGAGTCCAATAAAGTGGATACTACAGAATTAAAGCCTACTGCCTGATATGGAGTTCTAGATATGCTTCTTACTCTGTTTTAGAGCTGTCAGCTTACAACATATCCTCTCATTTAAATTCAGCTACTTTTCCAGTCAGTCTCTCCTGTGTTTCCAAGGATAATAGCAGAAATTTGTGTCAGTTCTGTCTGCCTCCTGTCATTCTCCCACTACTCTTACTACACTTTCCACTTATTTTGCCTTCTAGAGAGGAGAAAGTTCTGGGGGAGAGAAAAAAAAAAAGGTATCACCAAAGAATAAAAGCCCCCACAAATCTAACTTAAAAGCTCAGTTAAAAATACTCTGCCCTGATCTATGACTTTTCTTTGCAAGGATTGTACCTGCAACATCTCCTGCTTTTTGGAAGTGTTGAGCACAGCATCCCTCAGTGCTGTCCCTGCCTTTTTTACAGCACAATCTTTCCACTGAGCTGGCACTGGACATCACCCTCTCCTGGGTGTTTCCTGACCTCTCTGCCTCCAGACAGGTTGGAGATTAGTTTCTTGTGCTGATGGTTCCTATGTCACCTGTCCAAACTTTACTCCTATCAGTAACTGATCTGAATACCTTAAACAGATCAGGAAGGTGGTTTTATACTGAACTTCCTGGTAATTCCTTTTCCAGCTGGTCAAGTCCTCACTTTGCCATACCAGCCATAAAGCTGTAGGTGAAATATTTTTGAAGCTGTTATAAATTAACACTCAAGTTATGTTTTGTAAATTATGTTGTCTCAGTAGGCAAAGATTTTATCACACTGAGCTCAAATTAAATTCAGTGAAAAATTGAGGAGTGCAGCTCTAAATCACAGCTTCTTTTCAGGGAAGGGATTGTTGTCTTTGCAAAGGAGAGCAGGTGCTTCAGCAAAGGGGATAATTTTACCCACAAAAGTTTTTGGAGCTGCTGCTTCCTTGAATAGAAAGGCTGGAAACAAAGGTGTGAGACCATGAGCTCCTGTGATCATCCTCATCCTTAAGGCAGCAAACTGTGCTGCTTCTCATAAATCCTTGAGCCAGCTTTGCTTCTTCTGCATTTTCACAGATAATGAGGTGAGAGTGGCAACTCCTGCTTCCTAATCTTTTCTCCTTTTCCTTTCTCCCAGGAATTTTCTATGCAAAATTTGACCAGTTCCACATAGTGGTAGAGGGAAGGTGTGGAATAGAAGTGAGAGGGGAGCAAAATGGGGCTGCTGTCATGGGGAGTGGGCTCTGTGTAGAGACCCAGGAGAAATCCACTCTGACAGAGGCAATGGGAGGTGGATTGAGAGGTTTTTAGGTGAGAGAAGGAGAGATGGAAGTGAAGAGTGTGCACTTCTGGTGTATCATCACCTGCTTGGAGATTTCTGGGAGAGGCAATTGCAGTTACCACGTGAGAGAGGGAAGACAGATAACACACTCAGAAATAATTGCAGCGTGTTTCATTAGCTGTTATTCAAATTATGTTATCTTAGCCTTTGCACTTAATTATCTGACAGCTTCTGAACAACACGCAGAGAGCCGAGGGGGGAAAATGCAGGGCCAGCTATGGGAGTAATTTAACATCTTACACTTAATTGGAGTGCTCTGTGGGTTTGTCCCTGGGAGGATGGGAGCATTTCCCCTTCCCCAGAGACCTGCAGGGACTGCAGACCTGAGCCAGCCCCAGACACCTCCCTGCACTGCCAGTGCTTTGCACAAATGTGTTTGGATGGGAGGATTTCCCTCTCCAGAGGGGCTTTGGGGTGCAGGATGGGAGGGCAGTGGCACGTCCTGATTGTCCCTCCTGGCTAGAGGGAATGGGGAAATCTGCAGTGCCTGGAGGTCACCCCTGACCCCTCTCTTCCCTGGGAAATCTCCTGGAGCCTGGCAGCTCTCCGTGGTGGCGAGACTCAGCTGGCTTGAGGCTCTCCTGAAGGCACAGCTCAGGAGTGGGAGTGCAGCAGCTGATCTGGCTTTCCAAGGGAGCAGGGACAGAGACAGAGCCTGAATCTGGGTCCTTTTTGGTCAGTACTGCCAGGGGTTTGCACAAATCCAGTTGCAGCTCAGTGTAGCACGAGCCCTGCAAGTGCTGCCTGTAGAGAGAAGTCGTTCTCATGGCTCTGAGTCTCCCAGACCCTGCCCAGCTGCTGTCAGTGAGTTTTTCCTCTCTTGCCATTGATATCATTGCTCTGAGAGTGCTGCTTTGCTATATATTGCCCTAAAATGAAGGTTAGGACCTGTGACAACTCACCCTTAAGGGGAAGGAAGCACCATGACAATGTGGGGGAAAAAACTCTCAAGATTGAAAACAAGAAAGTGAAATCCTGACCCTGCTGTAAACAGAGGTTCTGCTACTGGCACCAGAGCATCTTGGTGGTACCTATTGCCCAGAAAAATATCAGCTCACCTTTGCTCTTCCTCTCTGCAGACAGTTTCAATCCAAGCCTGTTCCTCCAGGCACTGTCTGGCCCTTAGTACACACCTTTCATTTTAATTACTGATCTGCTCAGCTTTCCCCTGGTTTGGGGTTGTGGGATTGCTTCAGTAAATAATATGAAAATATTTGGCAAGTCTGGAATTAATTCAAAGCACAAAGCAAAGCAAAACCAAACACAATTTAACTGAAATCGTTGTGGAGAAAGTGGTGTGAAGCTACATGATTGCTGCTGTTTTCTGTTAATACTGGTGAACTCTCGTGTCTTCAGTATTTTTCTTTCTCCAACTTAAAGCTTTTCTTCAGTGTTTGCTTTCAGTTCCCTATCTATTCTGCATTTGTTTCCAATATTTGTTTCCAGTATTTTTGATGGTTTCCATTTGAGAATCAGATGTCAGGGAAACAAGATGCCTCGGGTATGGTAACCACAGTGTATTTTAGCAGCACCCTCCCCTCTCATTCTTGCACTGACAGCCACTACATCACCTCAGACCCTCTCCTGGAGCCACCCTCTTCTTCCTCAGCGAATGGAAACCAGCTGCTCATGGTCCCAGACAGTCTTGCTCTTTTTCTTGATCCTCCTCTTCCCCACACCTCCTTTTCTGGGAGAAAAGTTTGCTTGCTTGGATTTAATTACCAAATTGAGGAGACATTTCTCCCTGATATGCTCCTCTGGCGTGTCTTTGATTTCTCCTGCAGTACCTCTCAGTCACATGCAACTAAAAATAAACATATTTTCCTTCTTCTCAACCCTTTTCACTCAACCTGAAATGTGCTGAGGAGATGAGAGAACAGGGAAAGTTACCTCGGTTTCTGAAAGCACTGAATAGTATTTCAAATAAACATAAGATTTTAAAGTTTCATAGGCAGGTTTAGACAGGACAGTAGAATTCTGGTGCAGCCTGAAAGCTCCAACCAACCTTATGAATGTCTCAGAAAAAAATCCTACAGCACTCACTGCTGCTGGTTAAATCTCACACAGACACCAATCTTGGAGTGGACAGCCATGGTCATTCTCAGCAACCTTTTCCTGAAAAAAAACCCAAAAATGTCAAAAATAAAATATATCACAAAAAACACTCTCTAAACACAGCAACAAACTGTCTTTTATGAATGAGTGAAAAACCTCCTGAATTTTCAGCATTGAATGGATATTTGTGTAGAGCATGTAAGCAAAAAGGATAAGGAAAGGAAAGAAGCCTGGACAAGCGAGCAGTATTTTTCTGTTTGGTCAACTGTGCATATATTTTCAAGATTACATTACCTTTTTTTATTACTTAAAGAAGGATTGGAGCATATAATTGAGGCTATTTCTGTAATCTTGGGAGCCTAATGTATACTGCAAGTCAGATAAGGGAGAGTTATTTTATGTCTTTGCTGTCTGTTAGTCTTTTCATCTCCTGTACTCTAAGAGAACCTGGCAGAACCCCAGCTGTGGAGTCTTTCTGGCCTTGTCTACATGGACAGAGATATAAATTCAGCCTCTTTCCTCTATATCCTGAGGGGCCAGACCCTCCCCAATGCTGTCTGGAAGCCTCTGCTGCCCTAGAGGCACTTTGCTGTAGTTAATATTCAGCATTACCTCTGTACCCTCGTTATTCTTATTTCATGTTGGAATCCAAAAGGCAAGGAACTCTCAGAACTTTGGGCCTGTAAGCCAAAGCTTAGAATTAAACACAAGGTTTGATTTGAGACCTTGGAAAAGGCTTCCAAACTTAGGTGCTAGAGACAAGAATGTGGATTTATAGTTTAAAGCAGAGACACGTTAAGAAGAAGAAAGTTTAAAGTTTCAGAGTTTAAGATATAAAAATAAAAGTAGTTATGAAGGTAAACAAGAAATTGATAATGCAGTACTGGAGGTTTGTGTGTCATAACATGATTGGCTAAGAAAGCTTACACTGTAGCATGAGTCTATAAGACAAAATATTTAAGGATTGGGTCAAAAACATAAATATTCTTGTTGACTGTGTTTTATTGGTCAAGAAATCCTTAAAAGGTCTTGTAACTAGGGATCTTGTGACCTTCTGAGCCATGCAGTTAAGATGTGACCCTTCCTGCCTATGCAGAAGATAAGAAATTAAACTGTATCATCAAATACACTCAGAGGTCCTGTTTCTAACTTATTCAAAATTCCTTCCATAATCCCCATCACTTCAGGCACGTGCTAGGTTGAAAATGTCCCATTTGAGATACATTCAGTGCTTTCCACACCAGTCCCAAATCTCTGCTGCCATTTGGTTTCAGGTTTCCCTCTCGCCGATGAGGCAGAGTTGGGGGGAGCAGAGGGAAGAAGCAGAAATGTGAAGGCATCAGCAGAGCTCTGTGATGTTTGACACTGATTTGTTTGGTGGGCACTTGTTCTGCACCCCCTGCCCATGCAGCACTGCTCTTGGGTGAGTGAGGAGGACTTGCACTGGGCCCTTCTGTCATGCTTGAATGTCAGCTCCTTTTCCAGCAGGTTCCCATGGCATCCTACCCCAGGTCATTTAATAAGGGAGGAGAGGATGTAAAAGGGACATGTTTATAGTCTATTAACCCCTTCAGGAGAGCAATGTGAAAGGACTAAGAGAAGGAGGGGGTCACTGTGTTGGATTCTTGGTTCTTCCATTGCTGTTTTTGAGACTGCTAATGAAATGTCTCTTACTAGGTGCCATCATAATACCATCACCACAGGTAGCCAGGTTGAAATGTCCCTTGAAAGATGGCAAGTGAAGCCCTGAGATCAGGAAATGCGAGGCAATTGGGATTTACATCAGGCTAATGACTTTGTCCTGTAGATGACGAGGGTGTTTTTAGTTTTTAAAGTTACTTCTTTGCATTGTTCTCTTTGAAACAATCCCCTTCATCTTCTCAGAGAATCTGCTTCTATCTGTGATTGCCAAAGGCAGTCAGATTTCTACAACAGCCTGGTTTACAGGAGGTTTATCTTGAACTTGCCTGCTGGCCTTACATAAGGGAGGCAACAATTGAATCTTCATAGTTGGGCTGAACAAGGAAAGTACTTAAAATAGCAGTAAAATCTCTCAGTGTGCACTTTAATTTTTAAATTTTGTCCCTCTGCAGAGCAGAGTAATTTCTTTTTGGGATAATTGCCTTTTCGAAGCAATTTTTGCATTAAAGATTCACTGGCTTTTCAGAAGATGCTTCTAAATGCTCCTTATTAAAAATTTAACTTGAGTCTTGTCTTTCCTCATTCTGCTTTTTGCTTTTTCTTACCCACAAAACAGTAGGCTTCATTCTCTTCTACCCTGATCTCTGTTGCACACACTTGCATGTAAAAGCAAAAAATAATGCATACCTGTTCTTCAGCATTCGTGTCCCGTAAATCCAGGAAGGTTCAGGGATAGCTCAGCTTGTGTGAGCTGTTGCCTCTCAACCCAAACTCCCACCCTGCAAAGCTTTCCTTCTAAATCATATTTGCTGGCTCAACTTATCCCTTTTTGTTTGTGGTATCTCACAGAAAAAAAAGAAATATTATGGAAGGACTCTGATTAATATTCCCAGTTGATGCTTGAATGTGAATCAGCAGCTCATTCTTTTCAGAACCTAAAGATTGATTTGTCATCTCTTGAAGTAAGTCTTGGTCTGTCTTTGCCACCCTTCGTGGATTGCTGCTGATCTCACCAATGGATTTTTGCACCTCCCAAAGGAAGGAGGAGTTTTGTGAAGGAATTTCACAGACACCACCAACACACTGGAAACAAAACTGCTCTCCATATCCACTGGGGAACTCCCTTTAAATAATCCTGGTGATTCCCTGTTAGTTCCTCAGCAAGGCCTTTCGGATGGCCCGTATTTGAGCCAGAGTTTTCAGGGGGGAGAGTTCAGTCAGATGAGCTTTTTATCCTGGCTCACATCTGCTAAAAGAGATTGGAATTAGTATTTCTTTGTGCATCAGTAATGCCACATTCAGGACACCTGAAGGTTTCTTCCTTGTCTCACTTATCTAAGTAATTCAGAATTAATGGAATTTTAATAGCCAGAATTTGTCTTAAAGGAAAACATAAAGATGACATTGAATTAAGGGACTTGAATTTATCTTCCATCTGATAACTCCTTTTGGCAGCTTGTCCTGGTGCTCCTCCTTTGATTTAAAGGGAGTTACTCAGGATTTTTAATACTAAAAACTAGATGGAAACATCTCATTGATAAACCTCAAAAGTTTAGCTTTTTTTTTTTCCCATTTCCCCACCAGCCCCTCCAGTTAAGTGGATAACTGAGGCCTTCAGAAAAAGGCAAAGCTTTCAAGGGTAGGGTCTTGGACAGGGAGTTGGGACTAGGAGATAATGTTAAAATTCAGTAGCAACACACAGCCAGGTTTAAGATATGGATTCAGTTTTGATTTTGCTGAACCTTCATATGTTTGTACTCATGTGGTCAGCTAAAACTGGAAAAAAAAATACTGAGACAAACTAATCTTGTGAAATTCTTGCCCTTTCCAGACTGAAAATAAGATTTAAAAAAAATTAGTTTGCATCTCGCTGAGCCTGATCTGAAGCCCAGCTGCGGATCTGAGTTTTAGGTGTTGCTGTCCCACCCCAGAAGGAGAAGAAGGCAGGTTCTGTGGTGCTGTGGTTCAGGTCTGTCTCTGCCTGCAGTGAGCTGCATTCTGTGCTTTGCACAGTCTGCCTTGCCCAGAACAGCTGTGGCTGTCATCCACTAGTGCAGCGTTCAAATGAAGACTGATTGTCTTTCCATCCCTACAGTAAGCTGCTCTCAGTCTCACATGTGGCAAGCAATTGGTGCAGGCTTTTTGTCCTGGAGTTAGCTGGTTTAACCTTGAATTAAGTGAGTAAATATATAAAACAGCAACTGGAGTTTGGTAGCAACCAAGTAATGTTATCTGCAAAAGTGTCGCAGCTTCCAGCTGGCACTTCTCGAGGGGCAGCAGCGCAATTGAGATTGGCAGGAAGGGGATTTCATGGGCTGAATTCTAGCACAGGAGCCAACTACCTGTACAGTGTGTGAGTTATGAATCTTGCCTTTCTCAGTAGCAAAGAGCTTTCTTTTCACATTTATCTCTGGTACTTGTCAGCTTTGGAGCTAATTGCAGTCTCTTTCTAGAAGTGTGTGGCCTTTTGTAGTCATAATAGAACTCTATAAACTAAGCAGAAATCTTCTCTTGTGAGTGCCTTGAATTGCTCAGACATCTTCACCTTCTTTGCACCTTGCTGTTTTGCCCTGAGCCTCCCTGATCATTTTCCCAGCCCGTTTTGTCTGCAGCTCATGGCAAAAGAACAGGAGGATGCAGAAGGAAGCTGTTGTTGTGACATTTAGATATCTACAGGAGTGAACAAACACCAGGTTCAGGCACTCCTGGCCTCGGGAGACATCAGCCTTTCACCTTTTGCCTTCCAGCTCTGTGTTTTGTGATGGCTTCTGCAAACAACTTGGCATTAAAAACCCTCTTATTTAGTGCTTCTCCATGGGGAAAGCTTCGGGCCTGTTGTCAACACATGGCTTTTCTTCCCCTTGGGGGAAGGGAAGGGAGTGGTTTTCAGAAGCAGAGTTTTGACAGTGTCATTTCTTGTCCTGCCCTGGTCCTGGAGCAATTTTGCGAGCCTGGGGCTGCTCTGGTCACCGTGTGAGTCCCCAGCTTTGGCTGAGGCTGTGCTGCTCCCTCAAAACTCCATCATGCACTGGCACAAGGGAGGCCACGGCAGCAGCGAGACCAGCGGGACACTGCCTGACTGTGGGAAAGCAGCACGCCCCAAGGTTATCCCAGAGTTCAGGCTGTTCACTTAATGGCAAACAAAACACACTGAGCCCATGGAGCAGCTCTTGCCCTGCACCCCTGCCAGTGATGTCCTGCCCAGGGGGTGTGCAGGCTGGTTTAATTGCTAATAGAGCAGATCTGGTAACACACAGCTACATGGCTTTAAAACATGGGAGAAAGCGGCTTGAAGCATAGTAAAAATAGGCTCTCTGAAGAGGTTTCATAATCTAATGCATCTGGACAGTGTACTTTTGAGTGTCTGGACTAAAGATTCATCCAACGTTGTTTTTTTGTAATATTTTCCTTTGTATTTTTTTAGAGGCTCATACTCGTCTGTTCCTGTCATCAGGACTTTGTTGTGCTCCATTTGCTGTCTTGCAGTTAGGTTAATTTGCATTCTGAGGGTTTCCAAGTACTTTTAAAATGGTCATTAAGTATATCTTGGCATATCTTTGAAAAGTATTATTAATTGTATGCTTCAAATTTTACATATCTCCATGGGATATCTTCACTACACAATACTGGGTTTGGATACTTTTCTTCCATTCTCTTTTCCTCCTTCAGATTTACAGATCCAGACGCCTCAAGTCTATTGTATTGTAAGCCTACATTGTTCTCTTTATCCCTAGGATGTTTGAAAGAAGTTGACAAATGAGTTATGACTTAAAATTTAGGTCTGGCTTTAAAAAGAAGTACTAAATCTGCCAGTGTATTATTGTGCTGTGGGATCACTTCAAGAGCCCCAGTGAGTGAGTCCTTTCTGGTCTCTGTATAGTGGGAATCAGAGATAGCAGAAATACTAACCAGTTGTTTAAAAATAAAGGAAAATGTGAACCGTTTTGTGGTGGACCAGGACTCAGTAAGAGACAGTCTTTTGAAATCTGTATGTAGCAATTCTCTGCTTGAGGTAGGCAGTGAAAAACGAAAATTATGTTGTTAGTATCTTTCATAGGGCACTATGAAATAAATCAAGCAAAACAGAGGGGAAAAATTATATGTAATTAATAGAATTCACATTCTAATCAGCTGAGAAACCAAGTACATGATGAAGGAAAAACAATCAAGCTATGTGGTAATATTTGCTCATTTCGTATTTATTTGATGACTTTATGCTGAAGAGACAAAAATAAAATGTTCCCAAAATTAGTTATGATAAGAGTTTGAACAAAAGATGCAGATCCTGAGTCAGGGATATGGACACTGGGGTGCACTGGAAGGAAAAATACCAAAATTCACAGCCATTTGGCTCTGTAGCAACTCAGAGATGCTGAGCTACGCTGACCCTAAAGAAGCAGCCACAAACAGGAGGTTTAAAGCTCACCTGGGGACTAAAGGGAAGAACCTGAAAAGGGGCCAAGCTGAAGGACATTTCTTCCATTTATTTTCCCCCAGCTAATACCCCGTTTCCTGTCAGTTCTGTGCCAGAGCTCACTTTGCTGACTGCAGCGGGACGGTCAAGATTCAGATTTCCATTTTCCAATGCTTTGCCTGCTTTGGAGGAAAGCACAGACATAATCCATCATTAGTCCTGGGATTCAGCTGGTCCTAATAGCCCTGTGTATGAGCACTCCAGGAGAGCTGAATGTTGGTTTCCACCCCTGGGGGAGCCTCCTGAGTCTGTCCTTCAAATACTTCTATTTATACATTGATTTCAGTTTATATGGGAGGAGGTGAGGATGTGAACAGGTCACCGAGCTCCCACATCATCTCCCTCTTGGCCTGTGGTTTGTGAGCCATAGACCAGGGCTCAGTAAAACCCGGGCAGGATTCAGTTTTGAAAAAGCACAGGGAAGAGGGATCTCTAATTCTCCAGCCTAACCTTTCCCATGTCTCTCAAGAAAAAAGGGTTTCTGACCACAGTGGCGAGCAGGGTTTGGCATGTGCTGGGGTCTTTGCTGCTGTAACTCATTTCCTTACTCCTGTCCAAGGCTGCAGCCCTCGTGCTGTTCCCCATGCTGGGATCTGTTCCTGGGGATGGGAGGTGATGGGGCAGGCTCTCTGTCTCAGCTTTCCTGAGGAGAGATCCAGCTGTATTCTGCTGTCAGTGTTTCAAAAAGCAAACTCTCAGAACATCCATGGGATCCCAGAAGCTGTGCTCCACTGTGTAACACCCCTCTCCTGTACCTAGTGTGGGGAGCAAGGGTTTGCCCCCAAACAGGTCTTGCTGGGACTGCATTTGGCAAAAATACTCAGTGATTTGTGGGGAAGTTCTCTAAAGTGGACTTTGAGGGAGAGATTTGCACATACTAAATGGTCAGAGGGTAAAACTCACTGCCAGATCACCCCTGAGCTGGGGCTGCTTTTCTTCCCTGCAGCTGGAATGCTGCCACAACCTGCTGGCTGGCCAGGGAGCCTTTGGGATCACAAGGAGCTACAAGATGCTTTGATTTCTGCTACACCCATGATTACAGCATTAGTTTGGGCTTAAAAATTGGAAATGCTGCCAGAGGAAAGCCTGCTGTCTTTCATTTTTCCTTAGAACTTAGACATTCCCCTAAAGCAGGTAGCAATGAATTTATTGTGTGTGTATATAAGAATTGTGTAATTGCTTTTGGTTTAGTGCAAAACTCTTATTTTGACTTTGGAATTTCAAGTAAAGAAGTTTTACATGTTAAATATTACAGTCTAAAAATTATAATAATGAAAAAGCCCTGCCTGGGGCGAGATTACTTCTACCTGGTGCCCAGCAGAGCTGCAGTCAGTGGAGCTCTGCTGCTGAGGTCACCCCAGATGTGCCACTTGAAACAGGTGAAGTAATGGTGTACTTCTGAAAAGTGTCTTTGGAATTGGGGAGCAGGAGGTTCCTATCACCTTGTCCTTGGTTTGGCCTCATTTATGAGCACTGACGTTAGTTTGTCTGCAATGAAGTCTGTTTTAGTTTCATTTGTCAAAACATTTGCATTCATATTTTTAAAATCAAAACATGTATTTATCTGCCAGTGTTTAATAAAAGGCAGACCATAAGACCACACCTGAGATTCTGGAAGCCTTGTCAGTGCATGCTGACTTAGATGCTCTTTTGTCCTGCTCTTAATTCCCTGACTTGCTGCTCTTGTGTCAGGGCAGTGCCTGGGGAGGTGGGGGGTGTCCTGTGTCCATCAGCAGCACCGAGGCTGAAAAGGCATTTTTGGGAACCTGCTGTGTCCCTGCTGCAGTGCAGGGGCTGCTGATCCCTCTGGGAAAGGGGCTCTGCTGGGCCAGTGACCCCAAAAGAGACCAAGCTCACAGTGTTTCTGCTCTACATGTAGAGTGTGCTAAACTGCAGACTGGGACAAACCTTTACTCAAAGGTGTCAGCCAGATTAAACTTTCACTTGAAAGCTTCTTTTTTTGTTTCATTGCTCATGCTCAGAAAACTGCTCAAATGACTGTTTTCCCAAAGCATCCCCACTCTGTTATCATTTCCATTATTAAACATTTATTTAAACACTGTAACATTTTATAGTGTTTGACAGAGATTTCCAAGTCTGCTAATTAGCATGGTCCCTGGCACATGGAATATATTTTTATTATTACCCATTCATGGCCTTGTTGTTCAGAAGAGGTTCTCTTGTGAATGGAAACGTACATTACTGTACTTCAGGCTAATAAGTGTGACATAAAATATGACACACAAAATTACCTGCTGTTCTGCAGGATCCAGCAACTGGGGGTGGTGTGCATATGGTCATACTGAGGCTCTGTTTGTTTGCATCATTGCTTTTCTGCCTTATTAAAAGTCTGAGAGAGGAGAATATTGGGAGAAGAAGGAGGGGGAGAAGAAATGAACAAATCTATCTTGGCATAAATAGGTTTGGCTGAGCAATACAACAGTTGTCAGCAGCCTTCTCCACAAGCCTGTTACCCTCCGTGAGGAGAGCACAAAAAAGTGATTGAAAAGTCAGTTTGTGGGCTTGCAGCATTCTTGGAAAGAATCTGAAAAAAAAAAAACCCAAACAAACCAAAACCAACCCTGAAATAAAAATGAAGTGTGCTTTATCCATGTCCAGTGTCAAAGCAGAGCTTGCCAAGTAGAGGTGCAGCCCTGCATCCACCCTGATTGCCTGGTCCAAGGACTAGATTTAAAATGTGGCCTCTCTTCTTTTTTTCCCTTCCCTCTGCCTATTCATTCTTTTCTTTTTTTCCCAGTTGAGACAGAGTAAGTGACTCTTTGAGCCCATTTCAATGAGGAAAAAAAAAAATCCTATTTGCCTTCAGTGTTAGCACCTTCACATACAAGCATGAGGACTTTGCAAACCATTTGAGTGGGTGTACTTGAAATAGTTTCTGTTGCAATGATCCTGGAGAAAGAAAAGGAGGATCCTGGTGGATGAAGGGAAAAGGTTAAACAGTCTGGATGCAGTCTGGCAAAGGGAGTTGCTTGTCTGTTCAAGGCCAGCTCTTTTTTTACCCTATTTATGCCTTGTAGAAAAGAGCTATGGGAAAAAAAATTCCTAAATTTCCAGAGAAACTGTCAGTGAAATTAGTTCCTATGTCTAAGTCAGGGTTTACTCATGTGCAACTGCACATGCTCAAAGAGCAACAGTAAAGTGAAATTTGTACGTGTGGGTGTTCAGACATGCATTTATATGTGTGTTATATGTGTGTAATACATGTGTTAATGGTCATGGGAAATGACTGAGAGCATTTGACACATTTTGCTATTAGTGTGTGACTCTCATGTAATAAAATATGATTTTCTTCAGGTTCATTCTGATAAAGACTCCAAGTGAGCATCTAGTGGATGTGGGTGTGTTTGCAGTTCAGGAGATGTAGTTTGAAATGCTTTGTTAGATGTACCTATTTTAAAATTGAGGGCAGGACTGCTTCCACTTAAATGCAGTATCCCAGGATTTCTCAGGGCCTCCCACACCAGTGTAGCTAGCCACAAGCCTGCCCCAGGCTGTAAAACCATTGAGAGTAATTAAATACTTACAGTTCTGGACTCCAGCTCGCTCCTGAGAGCAGCAAGACACTTTACAGCCCACGTATATTCCTGTGGAAAATAGCCTGTGGCTGCAAAGAACCTGCTGGCAACAGGCTCCCCCAAATGCTAATTAATCACAGGATCACAGAACATGCTGAGCTGGAAGGGACCTGCCAAGATCATCAGTGCTGAAAGGAACACCTAGCTTGGAACCCCAGACTGGGAGATGTCCTGAACATCAAAAAGGCATCGGGTGCCACGTGGGGCTGTTTTATTTCTGACTCAAGGACCTGCTGCAGAAGTGTGGCCACAGTGATGCTGCTGCAGCAGCAGGGAGGACACAGCAGCACAGGTGCCCAAAGGAGTGGAAGAATTGATGGAGCTGCAGAAGGGATGGACACCTGCCCACTCCTGGTGCACGTGTGTGATGCTCTCGTCGCCGGTGCACTGCAGCAGTGAGTGCTCTGCAGTACCTGCTGCAGCTTTTGCAGAGTTTATCTCTGGTGAAACTGTGCCCCTGAAGCCCCTGAGGAGAAAGAGAACTACCAGAACTCCCCTCTGATGCAGATACAGAGAAAAAAATTTGGACAAAAAAGTGCGTCCAGCACTTCTTAGAAACATTTCCTTAATTTCTCCGTATCGTATGTTGGGTGTTTCCAAGTTCTTGATGGTGATCTCTGCTTCCAGATGTATGATTCCAGGAAATTAAAGTAGATGGAAGTTTGAGAGCTGCACTAGATCTGTTGCTGCTGCCTGCACATCAATTCAAGATGATATCATGAAGCGTAAAAACATGGAATCTTTGCAGTGTTTGTTGTGCATAGGAAAAGGATAAAAAAAAGAATGTCCTAAGTGAGGCACAGAAATGAGAACAGAAAATCTCCTTTCTTTTCCCAAAAATATTTCAGTCAATATTATTTGTTTTCACACTAGTCAAGTACTGCTGGCAAACTAATCTGTCTGCTCCACAGTAAAACTGTGATACGAAAAAATCCAGATCTCCAGAGGACGAATACCAGTCCTAATGAAAAGGCTTAAAATACATTTAGTTTTAGCTAGCAAAATTTAGAATCCTTTTTTTTTTTTTTGGAAAGGCTTAGGTGGTTTTCAGCTCAGATGGGTACTGTCTGAGCACATCTACTTAGAATTGAAATGTAAATAGAGAGACACAAAAACAAGTCTATATAGTTTGGGGAAAGGGAAGAGATGTTTTGGAGCATGCAGTGCCTTGCACATCATGAACATCTTTTTATATATTAGATTGTGGAGATGATGTGAAATAAAACAGATCTACATAAAATAAAGATTAGGGTCTGGTTTGGATCTTCAGCAACTACAATTTGATTGTAGCTCCCAGGTATTCACACTCATTTTCCAACAATATCTCCTTGAGATATGTTTTCCACTGCCAGAATTTTATTTTATTACATTCTGAGAAGGTGATGGCCTGACTTTCTGAGACCATCACTATAAAACCTTATTACAGAAGCCCATGGAAGCAGCAACTCCACCAATTATATTAGAGGTCCAATTTAGTTTTGCTTGTTTTTAATGTGTTCCACGTTGATAGCAGGGTAGCAGGATATTTCATTATTCTGCAAAGAACATTAATGAAAAGATTTCTGAGTCTGATTGCATTCATCTCAATTCTACTCTTGCTGTATTTGATATCCAGTGTCCGGCTTGGGGACAAAACCAGATTGGGAATAAAAACCAGAAGGATGTGATGGTTCAGACTGAAAACAGATTCTTACCAGATCCTTCTCTAGAAATGGAAACTGAAACTAAAGCTCTGAGCTGTTTCTTGTGGACTAGTATGTGTGTGTGTGTGTGCTTATGTATTTTGAAGCTTTAAAAACACAGGGCAGGAAAAATGTTTATTACTGTGTTATGTGAGTAGGTGGCATTCTTGTTTTTGTGGCAAACTAAATTTTTGTCGGAGCATATACATTCAACAATGGACTGCATTTGTATTCCTTTGGTTGAGTTGGGAGAAGGATGCTCTGCATAGCATCCTTGTTTTTTATTATCAATTGAATTAAAATTAATTCTTTTGTATTATCGATTGAATTGAAATTATTAAGTAGGAGCAGCACAGCTAAGCCATTTCCCACTGTTTGGGGGTTTTTGCATCCCTTTCCTTTTTGAGGTGTGTATTAAGTTCAGAGATGCTGAGCTACTGTAAGACTTCTTTTTGAAGTGCCTGCTCAGATTTTAGGACCAGAAAAAGAGACTGGTTTCTAACTGTGGATCTGAGCCCTGTGACTTCCCCTGATCTGCCACGATCAAGGCTGAATTTTAGGTTTTTCCCATTCTCCATGCCAGGCCTTGGTTCACACCAAGTGCTCAGAACCTTCTTGTAAAAGGGCAAAATTTTACTCTGGTAACAAACCCAGCATTATGCATGTCTGTCTCAGCTGGAATTTCCAACTCTTAGATCATAACTTGAACCCCCCTGGAAAATCTGTTTCACTTAAAAACAATTATGATGATGTACCATTAAATTACGTATATTATCAAGTAAATGGTAGGAACTGAAAGCAGAGTTTATTATCTTGGCACTGCAGTGCTGAAAAAGTAGAAAGTTCTGCAGCAAAAAGAACCCACAAAGCTCTTTGTGTCTGGTGAAATTGCTGGATAAGAGGCTTTTCAGGAAAACTTTTGGTTTCTGCAAAGCCTAAGGCAGACAGTGAAAGCTGTGTGGCTCAGCACTGAAATACTTTTGTGGACTCCCAGATGTAGTCCTTAACTTGCCAGTCCAAATCTCCAAGTGTGTCACTGGTACATTAAAGTTAAAAAATGATACTCATGTTTTAGTAGGGTTGAATCTTAAACGTAACTTAAAAGCAAGAAATGGCCTCTGGAAAATGTTCAAAGACTTTTTAAAACATCCTTAGGAATAAAATGAGGTATTAAAAGTGAATGTGTGCTAAGACCCAATGACTCCAAGAATCGTGGGAGCCAGCAAAAAGCCTCCTTTTATTGTTTTGCTTTGAGGCATATCTGTGTTTCTTACATATTATTCTGCCCCAGGCAGGGCTGAACATTTCATGTAACATGATGACCCTGGAAAACATACTGCAATTTCAGGATAATTCCTGATGAGAATTTATGGCTACATAAGCATATTACAAGTAAACCAACCAGTTTTCCAAGCCACAAAATGCTGCACTGCTCTGTATCACTGCAAGGACCACTTAGTGCAAAGGCTGCTTTGCTCCAGTACAATGAATAGGACCTCTGCTAATTAAAGGTAATAGGCAGCCTGAAGAAACCATGATATGAGAGAAACCTACTTTCTTGTTTTGCTGGTTTTGCAGGGTTTTTTGCTGGTTTGGAAGTTTTGTGCTGCCACCTGTTAACTTTCTGTTGCTGTCAGTTGGAGCCTGGAGCAATCCCTTTCCTTCCCCTCCTCTCCCTGAACAAGAGTGGAGTTATAGTCCTCTGTCATAGTGCCCCAGCAGCTCGTGGCACCTTACTGCAGTGAAAAAAAAACAAAAACCTTGGAGTTATTATTTCATATAATGATATAATGTAATGCTTTTCAGTGGAGGGGAGTTTGGGGGGACGGCTGTGTTCAAGTAACTGCAATCTCAATGGAGCTGAGCAAATAGAAAAACTGAGAGGCAGAAAAAGAGGGATTTCCAACCCCTGGGTAAAAGAGACGATGGCATATACCCTGTTGTTGTTCCTTTACACTTTTGTGTTTCTATTGCAGATCAAGGCTTCACTTAGCAAAGGTGTTTTTCAGGCAAAATTAATATTGTCATTCAACCATTTCCAGATGCTTATAACTTTGGCCTGGGGGTAAAACATTGGATTGTTTCCTCAAGAGGTCACAAAGAAAATCTGACTGAGATCAAACACCAAAACGAGATCCTGAATGGGAAGTCATAAGGAATGGTAGCCTGGTGTGGAGATTCTGTATATTCCTTTACAAGACTGACTTAAGGGTGACATATTGGAGTACATGGGCATAATTTGGCAACTAGCTCATGGATACAATGCTATTTTTGTCTTTTTGCACTTGGCATGTATTCCATGGCTACAACATGAGTCTACAGCAGTAGTTGTTGTGGTACAGCTAGTCCCCAGCTAGCCCATGCTGCTTGTTTTAAAGCAAAATGCTCATTTTCTAAACTGTGTTAATTCCTGCTAGTTCCTCTGGACAGCTTCTCTTCTTATGCAGGTTTTGGATGTGTCTTTTTTTCATATCAGAAATTTCCTGCATGTATTTAAAGTGAGCATCTACTCGATGTAGTGGTCAGAGCGATGTGATTGAAACATCCCTGCAGAGGTCTGTGAAGTGTCAAAGGGTGATGTCTGATTTCCATAGGCTCTGCTTGCTCAAAGCCCTCCTTTTGTCTCCTGACAGAGTTGTATTCTGATTTCAGAATGTCAGTTATCCATACCTCCCTATTTCCCCTGCTCCTTATGTGTCAGCCCACCAAGAAGCTTTCTATTAATTTATCAAATTGTCATTGGGCTCACTTTGTTGCACTGCAGCCATTAGCTTGTCCATTTGCTTAATTGGTCCATTTCCCATTTATTATTCAGTCCCTGAATCACCATTTGAATAATTTTTAGCTAACTATTAATTGAATACCATTTCTAACATGATTACATTGTCTACATTCTCATTTTGCATGATCACTAAGAGAAAGGGGCTTTTACGTAGATGAGAGCCTCCAGTTAATCGGTGGTTGGAAAATGGGAAGAAAGTGATGGCTTTGTCCAGTAATTACAGAATCAAAGAGTCCATGATTCTTTAAGTGGTTGAACATGAGATTCAGGTTTTTTCTTCTGGTTCTGTAACTGCAGCTGATGGACTTTTATCCAGACCCCTTTGCACCAGCGCAGGGTGCAGCAGGCTCTGGGATCTGTGGAGAATTTGTGGGAAATGATTGTCATGAAAACAGCTTTTATCCTGGGCTGTTTGTGAGGCTGTTGGTCAGGCAGCAGTGTGCAAGTGTCAAGGTCTTCTGCTCTCCTAAAGTCTCCAGCTTTCACAGCAGGCACCAGCAGTTCTTCACATGCCTTGTCTCCACATGTGGTGCAGCACAAACGCTGGGATAGAGGCTGATCATCCAGCATTGCATTCAGTTTTGGGGAGGATGGCAGTACCCTCTAGCTGGCATCCCTGGCTCACTTTGGACATAGTGATTGCAACATCCAGGGCATGAACAAGGCACAATTAAGGGGAACAACCTATTGTTGCTGTTCATTCTTAACCAGCATCCTCCAGGTGTTATTGTGGGGCCTGTAGGGGCAGCTGATCCATAGGAGAGGCCTGAAGCTCGCTGGCTGCTTTATGCCAGTCCAGCAGCTCAGGGTTTACACAGTGGCTGCCATTGCCACAGCCTTTGATTTATGAGGAACTTGGGAGGAAAGCACAGAATCACAGAACCATGGAATGGCTTGGGTTGGAACAGACCTTAAAGATCATCTCGTTCCAACCTCTCTGACATGGGCAGGGACACTTTCCACTATCCCAGGCTGCCCCATCCAGCCTGGCCTCGGACACTGCCGGGGATGGGGCAGCCACCGCTGCTCTAGGCAACCTCAGCACCCTCACAAGAAACAATTTCTTCCTAATACCTAATCTAAATCTACTCCTCTTCAGTTTGAAGCCATTCCCCCAGCCCTGTGCTAGTGTTAATAATGGAAGATGAAAAACACAATGAACTTTGTGGGAGCAAATTTAAGCTTTGGAGAGCTCTGGGGCTGCACAGTGACACAGAGAATCTCCTGTAGGTTTGCTCAGCAACGTCTGAGATTTGTCTGAGTTCACTTTTGTGAGGGCAGGGCTTGTGCTCACAGAGGATTGGTATGAGTATCAACCCAGACATCAAGTCCTGGCTTTCTTCTTAGCTGGGCCTGAGAACATCTGGGCTATTGATTCAGATGGAATTTTGGGTTTGTAGTCATCAAAGACAGATTTTGGAGGAGCATTTTAGTTTTCAGTCATGGTGTGATTCCCAGAAATGATTGCCCTTGTGTTAGGTAAGCCCAGAGTCTGAAATCTGGGCATAAAGGCGCTGGGCTCCCCCTCAGGCAGGAGGGTCTTCTGGAGAATATTGTCTTTGTAGAAACAGATCTCTAAAATAAGAGAGAGGCATAGAGATGCCTCAGTGCTGACATCAGGCAGGGTGAGAGTCTGTGTTCACCCTGGTGTTTTTGCATTCCCAGCTTGGTTCTGGTTACTGTAAATATCTACAGAAAGACTCATCCGTCCTGTGGAGCTGACACAATAGGCAGCATCCAGGCTTAGATGTTCTTGACCAAATTATTCAGAAAGAAATCTTACAGGTTTAGCCAAATGCAGAATTACTCTTTTGGAAGGCAATAAAAGTGCAGGGCTGCGAATCATCAAAATAGTCCCCCAGATCAGATGGCTGAGAAAAGAGCACAACCACAAACAAAAGCAGCTCTCAACTTGGAGTAACCTCCAAACTCGCTGCCATTCCAGAGGAGTTGCTAATCACAGATGTGTGTTAGTCTTTGAAAAATACATTGGGAAGCAACAGATTTCTAAGTTGCAGCAGCATGGAGATAATTTTATTTACACTTTCTCTGCATCGTGTGCAGAGTGGCTCATTTTCCATTCCTAAATTTAAACAGAATGATAGTGCACCCCCTGAGCAAAAGGAGAATGGAGCCAGTTAAACATTGGCTGGGAGGAGATGCACGTCCCTGCTGAGCTGAGCACCACCCAGACTGAATTTTGGGAGGTTCCTTAACCTTTGCTCCCAAGGTTGTTGTGCTGACAGTGCTGAAACCCTTTTCCCTAAACAATGTGGGTAGGTTTGGAGCATTCCCTTACGCTTGGCTACCTCCAGCTCTGCAAGGGCCCCTGGCCTCAAGTGCTTCCCCTGCCACCAAAGAGAGCGGGCCAGGTCAGCCCAGAATGCAAACAATGATGTCACCATTGTAAAAGAAATGAAAAGCTCTGTGGGAATCCAGGAGACGAACCTCAAATTAAAGATCTTTTGGCTAAATACAAGCACTAAGGAAAGCTTGCAAAGATCAGGATAGTGTTGCATGCCAATGTGGCATTTGATGACCAAGATAAAAGGAGGACTTATTTCAGGAGTGAGGCTGTTTTAGCAAGAGAAAGAAATCTTGGTGTCTGTGTTGGAATGCATAAAAACACATGTTTCCGATGTGGTTTTCTCATATGCTAAATGAACAGGACATCTGGTTGTGTTTTTAAAAAATAAATTGACTGACACTAAATCAGTGCTTTACAAAGCAAAAGGTAGTAAACCAAGAACATCTAATAAGGTAACAATGAAATATTTGGCAGGACTTCAGAGTATTGGAAACTCACACAACCGAAAGGAGCTGAAATATTGTGATATATATGAGGCCTTAACTTCTCGTTTATCTGTGCTATTTCTTACTGCACTTCACAGTAATATGTTGCATTCCCATTGGTATAGATTACTATATGTTAGTGCCAAAACTCCAGATGTTTTCTAGGTAAATCTCTGGAGACTATTTTATTGTGTTTCATTTCTCCTTATTTACAATTCACTTGCCTTGAACTCCAGCCATTGGTAATAAAAATCCATAGAGCCTGCAGCTGAGCCAAGTGGACACCATTGTCCTGTTTTTTTCAAACTGGGATGGGTTGATCCAAACTTTGAACAGAATCCAAACCACTGGAGTTTTCCAAAAGTTCATCTCTCGTCTCTTTATTTTTTAACCCTTCATGCACCAGGGAATAAAGAGTCAGCTGCTTTGTCTTTCATTTTTCCCTTCCACTCTGTCGTGAAATGTTCAACCTCTCTTCACCACAACAGCCTATCCATAGTTGCTGTCCTTTAGCTCTCCTGCAAATTCATGTCCATCAGAGCCCTGATCCCTCCTCCAGGCTACCTTCACCCCTAATCTGCCACCTTCCTCTGCGTTCCTCTGGAGTTAAAGGAAAAGCAATGTGGAGGTGAGGTCTTGCCTCATCCCTGAGCCACTTTGTGCTCCTTAAGGTCTTCCCTTTCTGCCTTACAGGCACGGCATGGTGCTCCAGCTGGGCACTTCCAAACCCAAGCTCCCCTTTGCTGTCGGTTTAGGCTGTAAATACTTTCAGGTTCTCTGGTACATCACAGGGATTGCGGCGCCCATCTTGCACTGAAATCAGTCTGTGGTTACTGGGGATTCAGGTCTCTGCATGCTGACAAAACCCCTGCTTAATGACATAGAAATAATTAGCCACTTTGCTGTAGTGGGACTTCAGTTAATTTTAAAGAGCTGCGAAGTTCCGTTTCAGAGTCGCTGCAATCAGCGGTTACGTTTTACAACCCATCACAGGCACGTTTTGATCAACCACACGGATTTTTTTATGTGAACATACCCACCCACCAGATGTGTCTAAACATAAATCATTCCACACCACAACCTGATCATATTTTCTTAGTGGTTCTGGGCTTGACTGATCCTTCAGGAGAAAGCAGTGCTGCTCACACAGCTCCAAACTGAGCAAGACCTGCTCGGATGTCGCAAGCACTGCTCTGCTGTCTGTCCCTGTCAGGGACAAGGAGGAATGAAAGGAAGATGTTGCAGCTCTTCAAAGGGTTGTTCTCTTTCCCCACATGCCCAGGTGGATGTGGCTGGCTCTGAGTGCAGCCTCTTGCCTGGCCTGTGTTTCCTGGGCTGCTTTCAGGGGCTGTGCAGTGCTGGAGGACTAGAGCTGCAATGCAGTAACTGGTAACTCCCGCTCCCTGCAAGGCTGGAGGGAATTCTTTCCTGCTCTAGTAAGCAGCTGGAGTGGTTAACTGCCAGCCTCCCAGGTTTTTGAGCAATTCCTATTTTTCTTTGATTTCTTGTAGCTGAAATACACTTAGATAAGGCAGGTAATATCCTTTATGCTTTGTGCTATTGCTTGTGAATTATGTATTTATTTTTAAAATAGTACAATTTATCTATATGCTGTGAAGTTTATAAGTCTTGTACCAGTGGCTATGACTCTGTTGGCCAGCATCCTAATTACCTGAAGAGCTGAATATTTCCTGTTAATCAGTAAATATTTCAAAATTAAGCAATTATAAATGGGCCAAACCCAAAGTGCCAGACAGAAGCACTCTCACAGTGGATCCAGGAATGACACTTAACAATTTCCAGGTTCCAAACTCGAGTTAACAAATTGCATCACAAAGGAAGGTACGACTGTCATTAGTTTTAGTTTCACATGTTGAAACAGAGGTTCTGAAAGACAAAATCATTTCCTTTACAATCCCACTGTACTGCTACCAGTTGATCTTGAGTCCTGCATCCCACGTAGTGTCATAAAAACCTTGGATGTATTTTGTCCTGAACTTCAGAGAAAACTGCCTTCAAATTCCATGCCTCAAGCTCATCTCTGGAAATATTTAATGAGCAAAGTGTTAATTCAAAATAATTACCAGAGACAGCATCAAAGCACAGTCTCTTCCCAAGTCAGTGGTATTATAAAAAATGTTTAAGCTCTAGAAAAGCAGAAAAAGCATTATGCTGATCAACCATCTTCACTGGAGAGAAATGAATACAAGGCAGGCACTAAGAACCAGGAATGATGGCTGCTATTTTCTTTTCATTTGGAAGCGAGTTCTGTGTTTGCATCTCCCAACTTTATTTGTGATCAGTGAGGCTTCAGCCTGGATTGAAGCCACAGGGGTCACAGATTGCTCATCTGTGGATCTTGTCATGGTGTCCTTTGGGTGCATTACATAAAGGTCACTGTTTTTGTTATTTCCCCCCCCCCCGCCCCCCAATCTTTCTCCATTTTTAAACTCGTTTTCTCTCTATTCATGCTCTACTGAGGACCAGCTAAAGAAACAAAAACATTTTTAAGTCTTCAGTGTGAAGCTGGGTACACACAAAGTACTCAACATTTATATAGTGTCTGTCCTTAAAGTGTCAGTGTTTGCCAAGCAATTCTATTTATTGGCAACTCAGCCCTCTAAATTCAACTGCAAGGACTCAAAGGCTTTCAGTGATTTCAGTGTATTTTTGATTGTGTCATTATTTCCCTGCAGTGAGAAGGGAAAAAACAAATCACTGTGGTGTCTAAAATGCTGTGTGCATCTTTTTGCAAATGCAGTAATCTCACAGGCGCCTGTTTTTTCCAATGTGATGCTGCCTCTGCCAATTCTTTGTGCCAGAGAGGGAAAACTGTGATAGGTTCCCAAATTCCAAGAGTCAGTATAATAACCTGTTCCCTCTGCCCTCCCTGTCCCTGAAAAATGCAGAGTTTGAGAGGGTTTTTTAAACATTCCTTAGAATGAAAAGAATGATTCTCAACTCTCAGGAAAAAACCCATATATTTCTCTCACCATAATTCTCAACAGTACTTGAGTTTTTAGTATGAAATAGTTGCAATAAATTGTGTAAGATCAATCTTGTGAAGTAATAACATTTCAGGAGAAGGAAAAAATTTAATTTGAAATGACAGACTTGAAGATCCTTGTGTGGACACAAAGAGAGGCTAACTCCTGAGAAGTCATTCCAGAAAAAAAAAGAGAGAGACTGAATTAATTGAATAAATTATGAGTGTTAAATTATTAATTCAGCTCTGAGTCAGCTTTGAACTACTTATTAGCAATTAATTGATACAGATATTTTATAAAATGTACAAGTCATTTTAATAAATACTTCTGAGCATTTCTTTTTACTGGATGTGAAAGGATGGGCACATGAAAATGTATGCTCAGTGTTAGTCTGCATCACTGTAATGTATGGGATAATCAGATTAACAGCAGTCCTGGGAAAAGGGACATTCAGTGGGAAAAGAACAAAGCTGGAGAGGCACTTCCTGTGCTGGTTTCTAGAGTGGACCAGCAACCACCTCTTTCAGCACACAGAAAATTGGGTCTTCTTGTGTGTTTTTGCTTGTGACCATCCAGCAAAGCAGGGTTCTGGCTGTTCAACCATCTGGGATCCATGCTGTGAATTAAGCAGGAGATTGCTATAAATATTAAACACAACGAGGCTGCTATAACAGGAGGAGGAACTTCCCATGTGCAGTGCAGGGAAAACCAGCAGAGGAGGACACTGACCTCCCTAGCAAAGCTGTCCCATCCTTTCTGGCTCCAAAAAGCCACAGCCACGAAGGGAAAGAGTTGAATAAGAGCAAACTTTTGCAGCCTGATCTTTTGCACTGACTGTCCGGGTCCTTTCAGATCTCTCATATTCACAGAATGGTGTAATCTGTGATTTAACTTAATTTCATGAGCTCATTATTGAACAAAAACTACAAAAAAGGGCTCAATCACCTTTTGGTGACTTGCCTGTCACATTAATTCCCTCAGCCACCATTCAAGTTGTATGATTTCCTAACTTATAGCCCCTGACTCTTAATATCATCACCTATGAACAAAAATTAAGAATTAGTTCCCTATTCAGTGCTGAGAGCGCTCGTCCTTCCTGCTCCATCCTGGTGTGAGCATCCCCTGTATCCCACCAGGAAACACAAAAGCATCAGCAGTCCAGCTGCTCTTGAATCTGCTTCAAGAACTCGTGGGGTAAGGTGAAGTTTTACACCTTCCAGCTTGGAGCTTTGGAGTTTGCCATTTCCAGAAGTTAGTGGATTCTGAGGAAAATGCCAGACAAAAGGTAGAGCTGCAATTTGCAGGTGACAGTGGCTGCAGAGTGGCCCTTCCTGGCCACCTCTTCTGCCTGGTGTCCTGGCTTTGATGGGATGGTGCTGCTCCCAGCTTTCATTAGGCTTTAGCATGAGCTGGGTTAGCCAAAACCTGAGCAGGAGTCGAGTGAACTCTCCTGCTTGACTCTCACATCCTCCTCCAGAGCCTGCTGGGGGATGTTTCCAGTGTTCTGCAGGTGTTCCAGGTCAGCATTCAGGGGAAGAGGTGTCTGGCCACCCATGAAATCTTGTGGAAATCCCATTCTTTTCTGTAATGTGCTTTTGAGCTTGTTCTAACTCCAGGAGAGCAGCGACCTCACTTATGCTCTTTGATGACAAAGAATGTACTTATTCTGATCTTCTCCACATGCTCCTTTTATATCATCACCAAATTTAAAATCTGATTCATCCTTTGAGGAAAAAGTATTCTCCTGTTCTGTCAAGTTCTCTCCCTATCTTTCTATTCTGAGCAGTTTTCACATGGTTAGTGAAAACTGCACTTGTACACCAAGGGAAGAGCATGTCCCTAAGCCATGCAAAAATATCTCATAAATTATTTTTTTTTTAACGCTGATTAAGAGTCCAGTTGAAATTGTACTTTGCCCTCCATAAAAATGCACCAGGATGGTTGTTGAAATACTCACACTCTTGTGCACAGGCACATGGACTCACTGGAGACAGATGCATCTCTTTGAAAACTGCCTCTGATTTTCTGGGTCAGGCTGGCACTTAGAGAATGCTTCTGTGCACTGTTACTTGCTTTACAGCAAAGTGCAAAGGTGTTGCTGTCCTTTTAGAGCTGGGGATTTTTTGACACAGGGAAATGAGAATTCCTCAGGAGCTGCGAGTTCCTGCGAGTGGGGAACCCATATCCCACTGACCTCCTGTAAAGTTTGCTAAATTGTGAAAGCAGATTCTTGCTCAGGTGAATATCACCTTGCTAATAATTGCCAAAACAGCTCCATTCAAATCATCACCAAGCCTGTTGGTGGGCAGGGAAGGACTAAAGTTTGCCCCCAGCTTTTTGGGTTATACTGGGAACTTGGTTTGCACCTGGAAAGAGGAATGAACCAGGCAGCACTGAGACACAGATCTGCAGAGAGACACATGACTTCTCCTCATGCAGATTTGTTTCACACATGCCATTTCTCTTCATCCCTCCTCCACTGACTGCACTGGAGCCTCTCTGAAAATTTTTGCACTCTTTGATGGTCAAATAAGCCTGATCTTTCAGTGGTACAGATCTATACCTTCCATGCTGTTTGATGTAACCTGAAAGGCCAATAAATGTCTTCTGTGGAGAAGTTACTAGATGTAATACAAGGTACAAAGCAGAAGCAGAGATGATGAGCAGTTTAGTGGATGAAGACTTCAGGTGAGCCAGGAGATGTGATTTTATCCCTACAGAGATCATTCCTTGGGGAAGTTACATTAGTTTCTGTGTCTGCCTTTGCTTCATGTGCTAGGATGGGAAAAAGGCCTGTTACAAATCTGATATTGTGGATTTCAAAACTGCCTAGTACAATTTTGGTGGGGCTTCTAGGGATAAATGTAACAGAAATCATAAGAGCAATGGTTGTCTTCAGAGCAATAATGCACTGAAAGCCTCTTATCTTTTAAATCCTGCTTCCTGTGGTGTAAGCAAGCACGACACAAACACTGTAACAGCTTTCTACAGCACTATAATGAGTATTTTTATTCCATCAGAGAAATACCTTATAAAATATAAGCAGTATATAACACCAGATTGAATGATATCTTTTAGGAGAGGGCAGTTCAATGAACTCATGACACATCTCAGGAAACCATTGTGGGAATCAGGTAGGAAAGGGAGGTAGGGATACTTGGATAGTGTCAGGTGTCTCATTCTGTTCTGAAAAGTGTGAGTTCTTGCCATGTGTTTGTATCTACAGGAGACCAGAGAATTTCCCATTCCTCTCAGGCTGTCTTTGTGAATGTGTGTTTATGAATGGTGGTTTGGAATTTCTGGTCAAAAGTTCGGGTCAGGATGATAATTTCTTCACTTACTGGTACTCATAGGAATAGCAGCAGCAATGGCAACATTTTCTCAACACCTTGGAAATTTCTTGACTGGCTTGAGTAAAGACAAGGCAGTCATGGCACAATCTACAGCTTTCCCATTTTATTTACTTCGACATGTTCCTACTTCAGTAACTGCTTTATGCAATGGCTTTATCTGCATGTCAACTTTTAACATGAGTTATTGATTTTTACATAATTTTTATCATTTGAGTGGCTTTAATTTGAAAGAGAGTAAGGTTAGGTTAGATGTTAGGAAGAAATTCTTCCCTGTGAGGATGATGAGGCCCTGGCACAGGGTGCCCAGAGCAGCTGTGGCTGCCCCTGGATCCCTGGCAGTGCCCAAGACCAGTCTGGATGAGGCCTGGAGCAACCTGAGATAGTGGAAGCTGTCCCTGCCCATGGCAGGGTGTGGAATGAGATGATCTGTAAGGTCTCTTCCAACACATTTATGATTCTATGAATGCTTGTGCACACATGTCCTGCCAATCTGACAATTGAAAATGTAATTTTCACACCCTGAAAATGTTGTCTTTAGTCTGAATGCTGGCATTGCAGGTTTCAGATCCATAACTGTTGTTTTCATTTTGAAATGCCTATGGGCAGCAGAAAGCAAAACAGATCAGGCAGTGCATGGTGAAAAACACAGAAGTTAGTGGTAAAAAATGCTCATGGTCATCTGCACCTGAGCAGTGTTGTTAATGATCCTCCTGGCCCATGATTGTTGTCTCCCCCAGCCTGGCTTGCTGAATTCATCCTGGGGCTGGCTCTTTGGAACTGCCTGAAACTGAACTGGAATAAAAGTCAATCAAATCTTGCAGCTTTTTTTTTTCTCCCAAGACGTGCTTCTAGGACTGCAAATCCCAAACCATCACCTGCCCAAAGTGTGTTTGCTGAGGATGGTGGCTCAGACCAGCTCTGCCTTGCATTAATTGTGCTGATTGCTGTTCTCAGAGACTCCTTCTGGGCTGATTTTGGCACTCAGTGGGCTCAGGTAGTGCTCCAGGAGTAGCCATAGCAACGTGGTGCTCGACAGCACCTGCACATCCCCCCGAGAGATGGATAAATACAGAGACTGCATTTCAAACCTGCTGTCAAAGCTGCTGCTGCTTCCACCTGTACACTGGATCCTGAAGGTACTCCAGCACTCACCCAATGGGAAGTGCCACAGGAATTAGAAGGAAAAAAATAAATAAGTGTATTCTATTATTTCTAAATACTTTCCCCCAGGCAGGCCTGCCAGGTCCCTCTCCCTGGTGTTAAGTCTTCAACTTAGCAAAGCTGTGCTGGAAGAATTTCACAGGTCTAAATGATGGCATCTAGAAATGGGACAAAACACAGGGGTGCTACAGCCTCTCTCTGAGCAAGAACCTCTCTCTCACAAGAACCAGTGAAAAGCTTTAAAATCCCTGATTCTTGGCCAAAATTCTGCAGCAGAAGCCTTGAACAGGGCTGATCTCCATGGGTGCAGGGCTCTCATCCATCTCCATCAGCTGGGAGCTCAGGCAAAGCCCTGCCTGAGCATGGCACCCGTGTTAGCTAAGATGAGGTGCCCCTAAATCATCTCAGAATGACAAGAATTCAAATTAATATCTTGCTTTTGACCTCCTGTTGGAGCTGGTTAGGCTGTGGAGTTTCTAACAGCACCTTCACAGGGAGCCCTGACATTGTTAGAAGTTATAATTAAGCAGACCAGAACACTTTTCTTCTTCCAAGGCTTGTTATCACAGAATATGCTAAAGTTTCTACTTCTGAACTCTCTCAAATGGCTTCTTCTTGGTAGTAAGACCACATATGACCTCTGCTGTCCCTTCAAATTGTGTGAAGACCTATTAGCAGAACGTTATTGGTATTGTTTCTGATATTAATTTAATGGCTCTGTGAAAACTGAGGAATATTCTCTGGGGGTAATAGTCTGTGATAAATGAGAAATATTGCAGGGAGGGGTTCAGGGAGTTCCACCTCCAAGTTCCAGCTCTGGGCTTACACCAGCTGCAGGATAACACAAGGCAATCTCTCGGGAAAGCCCCACAGAAATTCTGCTTTTCACATTTTGTGCTTTTCTGCTTTCTAAGCACACAGTCTCTGTGATATGCTTCCTAGTTCTCCAGTGTCATCTGCAATAAGGTCAGATCTGTAAAATTCTATGCCTTTAAAAGTAGATCTGGAACAAAGCTGTAGGTAAATCTCTAAATATAGAGGACGGTACATTTTTTTCCATAAGCAAATTGCTTGCTGTTTTTACATGCTGGCTTTCCTTGATTTGTCAGAAATGGTTAGTGTTAAGAATCCAATTTCTTGGCTGCAAACAAACCTTTAACAACCTTGGGTAAACTTTATATGGTGCTTAATTTGCACTAGCAGCACATAATGCAAACAAAGTGTTGACTAGAATGCACTTTCCCAAATTAATTTCCATCTTCTGACAACAGACACTTTTTTTGACAAAGATAAGTTTCCCAGCACTATTCAGCTTGCATCCTGCTCTTTGTGCAAATTGTACACATGGTGTTATTTTAATGTTTAATGGCAGCAGAGTCACTCCTTGATACCCTGCTTTTAAATTTATGTATTAAATCTCGCTGGCTCCTAATAACTCTCATTTTGGATAGCACGTGGAGAGCACAGGGGACATGGTGGGTTTCTAACAGAACTTTTTTTTGGTAAGTGATACAGGCCAATAGTTTTCCATGTATGGATGCTAGCTTGGCACAGAACTGGGTTGGTGGATTTTGATGGAAACACTGTGATTTCTTATACAGACCCAGTTGTGCTCTCTGCCCAAGCTCTTGGACAGACCCTAAGTTAATTGCTGTCTCCCAGGTTTTGTAGGATCATGGGACCACACGTGATGCCTTCATACAGATTATTTCCACTAATCCTCTAACTCAAGTGCCTCCTAAAATACCATGCCTATCCTGGAAATGCACACTGAATGCTCAGCCAAAATTATACATTAGGGTGCAATTAGCTGTGAGCAGAGCACTGAAATCTGGAATATTTTTGCCTAAGAGGTCAATTAGTGTGATTGGGAGGCAAAGGATGCAGCCAGCCATAGAGTGGTCAGAGGGAACAATCAAGGGAATTGAGTAGTCAGCTGATTAGGAAACAACTGGTGAGAGCAAGATGAATTTTCACCCTGGAAGTGATGAATGTAGATCTGCCCAGAGGATTCAGCCAAACCAAACACTCAATCAGCATTCAATTAACCCAAGCTGCCCCCCATGTATGTAGGATTTAAATAAATAAATAAATAAATAAATAAATAAATATATATATTAGTCTCATCATGTGTGCTGCTCCCAGGAGCTGTTCAATATGTGTATAAGTATCAGCAAAACTAGTAAATAATAACTCAAACATATTGAGTATTTAATAGTGATATAACTGTGTATTCAAGCAAAATATTTTAGTGGCAAACTGATGGTTCCTTTATCTTATAACTCATCTGTCCTTAGAATACATTTGTGTTTCAAATCCAAATATCATAATTTTTTCTATTGTCTAGTAATAAGTCTAAAAGTAGAGTAAGGCAAGGCTTTGAGGTTAATTAAAGTTCACTGGAAATGTACTTTTTATTATCAGACCTATGCCTCTGTAATTAACATTTGAAATGCAGGGTTAATTATTATTGTCCCCTTTGTTAGTTTGCAAGGTAGAATTAACACATCAAAAGCTTCAGGTTTGATTTTAAAGGCAACTTTTAATAGCAGGGATATTTCCCTGACCCCTGAATACCTCTGTGGAGTCTGGCCAAGTGGCAGCACCACTCACCTGGGCCTGTGTAGATGTGCTGGCTTTAGTTGGCAAAAGGAGCATCAGGGAAACCTCTGGGGAAGGAAAAATCATTCTCAGGCTGGCTCTCCTAAAGGCTACTCCAGTTAAGTTCATTTGGTTTATCTCCATGACTCAGGAAAACATATGAACTATAGTTGGTTTGCTTTTTACTTGTTTAAATGAGGTCATAAATGGCATCTTGCCAATCTGAGCAAAGGCAATGCTTTCTTTACATTAGCCAGCTCATCTTTCCTCAAAGTGGAGCCCATGACTCCCTACATTTATTTTTTGTCCCTGTTTATATGTGAGGTAACCTTTGTTTAGTGTTTGGGATGTGTCTTTTAACCCAGACTAGTTTTGTTTATAAGTGTATTGTGTCGGGTTTCACATGGCAAAATTTCCTCTGCTAGTTCCTCAACCCAGACTGAAGTTATATTATTGTAGCATTGATATAGTTGTTATTTTCTCAAAATATTTATATTGCAAAACCCACTCTCCCAAATTTAGTGTGGTGTAGGAGCCACAAGTTCACTTCTCACACGCTCTGATTTGGCAGCAGGCAAACCACAGAGACATCTTTAACCCCGCTCATTTATTCTGGAGAAGGACGAGGTCTCCAGGGCTCTACAAACAAGTCTGATTTAAGATTTGTTTTCTAGAAATGTTTCAGCTGCCGTGTTCTGTGTGTACATAATTCATAGGGCATCTCTTAATCTCTGAAACCATAGCTTATGGTTACTCATTGCACAAATCATCCAGGATGCGGCTATAATCAAATTCTGGATGTTTTTGTCATGGTGAAAGAAAAATGATGGCACTGGAAGTGTGATGCTCAGCAGTGGGACACTGACCTATTGTACTCAAGCTAAGAAGTAGCTCAATTTGCTTGCAGATTACAAAATATTGCCTCCTGTACACAGCCTGATGAAGGTAAAAACATTCAGTGAGCAAGTTGCTCCCACATGTCAAACAATACTCGGGGCTAATGGTTGTTGTGGCTTCCAGGGTCCTTTCCATGGCAAAGATGAATTATTTTTGGACTGGCACCCCTTGCCCACTGTCCCAGGTGACCTTGAGGTGCCTTGGCCCTTCCTGAGGAAGGGCAGACAGCTTCCCATCCTGTAGTATTCCAGGAGTCTTCTGTACCGCCTGTGGTTGGTCTCCCTGATCTTAAGAGTCATTTCCAGCCTAATTGATTTGAAATTCTCTGTGCTGCCTCGTGCTGCTCTCCCTGCTCAGGAAAGCAGAACAGCAATTTCCCAGGAGCTCCAGGAACTCCTTTCCCCAGTGCAATTGCACGTGCCTGGATTTACCTCACTCCCCACTCCGGGCAGCTGTGACAGCTTTCTTCAGTCAGTGCACGGGAGATATCTGCACATTTCCACAGAAGGTTTGTCCAGCTGCTGGGAGCCATACACCAGAAGTGTTTGGATGTGCATTTGGGATGCTGTACCTGGCTCACACTGTCCCACAGGGAACATCTTCCAGCAGAGTGACATAACTGGTTTATGTGCAGAAGTATCAGCTCTCCCAGCTTTTCCCTAGATGAGAGTTCAGAGGGTCACTTTGGTGGGATTTGGGGCTGCTGCTTTTCTGTTTTGCCTTTAGTGCACACCACTATATGGTAATTTTAGGAACTCCTTTTTTTGTGTGTATGTACATAAGACAGAAATTCCAACCTGGTACAATTAAGTTGACTCAAAATTTTAGCACCATTTCTCTTCTTTGCACTCTTTAACTACTGCCACTATTGATTATAAATGATTCTTCCATTATTTAAATGGCATATACAGACACACACTTAACCTGATTTGGCTCAAAAAACCCCCCAGTATTATAGGTAGCCAAATAAGACATTTGAAGTTCCTGTAACTCAAGATCAGAATATGAATGAAAATTTGGTTTTTTGTATCTGCAGTCCATGTTAGGGTGATGTGATCACGCCTTCAAAACCCTTTTCTCTCTGATTTCAGATGATTCTATGACAGGGAGGTGCAAGATCATCTTGCCAAGAAAGAAGTACTGAATGAAGTTCAGGAGGATTACTTCATCCTGGAAAGTGCAGTCAGGTCACCCAGAGATGTGCCTGGAGGAAGAACAGGTGGGACAGTTAAATGAACAAATCAATCTCTGTTAAATTTATTTCCTGTTTTGCTGTACATCACTTTAAAAAATATGTTCAAGTGGTCATAGCTCAGATTTCTTGAGTATGAGAAAAAAGAAAGAAAGGTCTGTGCCACCACCACTCACAACTTGTCTGTTACCAAGGAAAAATGTCAGGCAGTCCCTGTAAGAGTATGACGGAGCAGTTTTTATGTTGTGGTCATGTGGTGCTAGACACAATTTTCCCTCCTAAGTTCCTGCCAGCTCTTTCTTCCTTTACACCTCTCTTCTCACTCCCTCCATCCTCCCAGAGCAGAGCACAGTGCTCACATGCTCTCCATGTTTATTTTGGAAGTATTCCTGAGCCTGTGTGGTCAGAGCTTGCATGAGATCCCCAGTTTTCTGAGGTTTCCCACTTGCCCAAGGCCAGTAAGTTTAATTCCGATACTTTGTTTGCTCTTACTCTTTGATGTTCTGTGTTGTTCTTCCCTTCCCCTTGGGGGACCTGTTTTAGTATCTGTTCCCTTTGGGGGAAGAAGATTGGCAAATCCCAGAAAGGTCCCAGTCAGCTTCCTCAGCTTCTTCTTTGTGTTCTTTGAAGCCAACTTCCAGTGCCCTGCATGCTGAATTTCCATAAATCCTTCGTTTGGGAGGCACAGAGACTTGCCAAAGGCAAAGCAGCCTATGCAGACTTGCCAACCCAAGCTCACATGATGTGTCTCTGAGCTGCTCCCAGCTGAACTTGAGGAGCCCTTTGCTTCTCCAAGGAGATCCTGAGAGTGGGAACCACCACCTGGAATTCTGAAATATCACCTTAATTTGTTTCCAGCACACACAACATTAAACACAACTGCTTCCTTCTATCTGAGCAAAGCAAGAAACCACAAACACTTGCTGGAAGGGCTGTGCCTGGATAAGGCAGAGGAAGCACAAGTTTGTGAGGAGTTGCTGAAATGACCATGCTTATTTTCACTCTTCTTTCTCTACCCACTCAGCAAGAAGTGTGTGCTCAGGTTCTGCTGAGCACTCGGTATCTGACCTGTGCTGCAGGTTCCTGGATCAGCCATGAATTTCAGTGGCACAGGTCTCTTCTTGCTACTCCCTGCAGTTCAAACCTGCATGTGCCAGAGGTCTGCAAACTGAAGTGAGAGAGGGAGAGGGCTCACTAACTAGCTGTAGTGCCAAAGCCCACAAAATTAAAGGAAGGAAAACATAAGGGCTGCACATACATCAGTAAACACAGGCATTTCTGGTCACTTTTGATTAGAAAGTCTGGAGGAGCAAAGAGCAGATTTTCAAATACAACACCTGCTTCAGTGATCTGATTTCCCTGAGACAAGGAGTGTGTTTTGCACGATAAACCTTGTTGGTTTAATGGCTTGATGAATGCTGCTGGCCATTCATTTGTTCACAGACATATATCTATCTATCTTTATGTGTACACGTGTATCACCATAAAATAGATAATATGATCTAATGTAGCACAGCATGACAACATAAATGTAATTTAAGTATTACATAAAGCAAGCCATATACCTTCTACTTTTCCCCCTGCTGAAGCCATTTGCTAGTTGATAAACAAGGGAGCTCCCCAGTTATTTGCATTAACACAGGCTCATATTTTACCTTTCTTCTTGGGAACAGCAGAGATTTATGTGGAAAACAAACCTGCCTGGTTTTTGGGTGTGATGTGTCATTCCCAGGCTACTTCTGTCCTTACCTGCCTCCTCTAGTGCAGGGAGGCTGTGGTTCACTCCTGTTTAATTCCAATACGTAGTGCAGGCGCTGCGCTTATAACTCCAAAAGTGGCAGGGTGGGGTGGACATTTAAACATCATCTTTTTCTCTCCAGCATGATGCTGGCAACAAATTTATCTGTGTTTAAGATTTTTGTAATGTATTTTAATGCCCAGTGAAATCCAGTGCATGGGCAGGGGCTTTGTGATGCATTAGAATCAGACTGCCGCTCTCTGTGAATTTTTTCTGTGTGAATATTTTCTCTGGGCTCAGCTTTGCTCTCACTAACACCAGTATAAACCCACCAGTCATTTCACTAAGCTACTGAAATCTCTCTGCACTTGTACCACCATAGGTGGAAGCAGGAGCTAATTAAGTTAATTTGTGAATTTTTTAACCTACAGCAGACACTCAAACCGTTCCTGCCCACACAGGCAGAGAGGCTCAGGCACAGAGGTGCAGGTGAGGTTCTTAAAATAAACAGCCTGGCTGAGTGTGTCTGCCCAGATGAAAGCCAGATGTTTGGGAAGGAAACTCCTTTTCTGCCAAGGTTTTGTATGGTCAGCCTCAGCTCTGTGGCCAAAATAGTGTTCTCAGGAATATTTACAAGGATAAACACAAATACTCTTTTTCTTCCTTGGAGGTTTTCAACAGGTGCCACCAGGCTTTGAGTTTTCCGCTTGGAAAGTGCCCTGCACATGTCAAACTGTGGCACTTTTTCTGCTCTCCAGTTTCACAGCAAGGATCCAGGGAATCCCTGAGAGTGCTGGGTGGTCTCTGTGTGCAGGGGGTGCCTCTGTATTTACAGGCATGTTTTGTGTGATCTTGCACACTCTTTAAGTGCATCAGTTAAATTACTTGGCTCTGAGAGGTAAATAATGTCTTTGCCTCCTCTATGGCTTCACGGGGCTCATGAACATGAAAACAACTCTTGCTTGGGTAGCACACTGTCCTCGCAGGGCATGCAGCTCCCACCCTTTCAGGCTCTTGGAAGAGCCCCCACATCCTGTCCCAAGAGGTGAAGCTGAGGGACTCCACCAAGCTTCATCACCTCCCTTCCCTGAACCTCTCTTGCCGACCTGACTGTCACAATAAGGAATTCTGCAAGGTCCCGTGAATGGCATAAAATGAGCCACTTAATTATTTAACTTCAACACAAGGACCAAGACTTTTTTGGAAGAATTTAGTATGGAAAACTCAGCAATTCCTGCAAGATCATGGTTGAAGATGTTTGCAAAGCTTGTTGCTCTGTGCTGGCAAATTATCAGGAACCTCTTGAACCACTGCCTGGTCCTTCTAAGGGAGAAATCCACAGCTGGCACCTTGAAACGTGTAAATTAGAAAAGAGGAGCAGGTTGCAACATCATTCTCCAGGTTTACACTGGTATGATGTGTTCCCTTATAAAATCCTGTTTTCACTTATTTATTTAGTAGAAAAAGAGACCAGTGTATGCTTTGATTTTTTTTTCAAGATAATTTTCTGGACAAATTACTGAAGGGTCCTTTTTTCATCCAGCACAGAAGTGACAAAGCATCATAAATGTCCTTCCAGCAGCTTTCTGAGTTATTGGTCCAGATTCCATCACTCCAAGGTCCACAGCAGATGGATCAATGTATTCTTCAGACATGTCCTTCGTGGGTTTATCTCATCCTGCCTCTGTCAAGGGACCACAGAGATGGCCATGCTGCCATAGTTATGACCAGAGTGAGCAATTCTGATACCTTGGCATTTGATTCACACAGTGATAAAAAAGGAAATGCTGCTATTTTGGGAGAAACAATGAAAATTTGGATATTTTTATTCCTAGCTACTCTTCCTTGTGTGTATACACCCATTTTTCTAACCTTAATAACTTTGAAATACATGGACCAGCTTCTTCCATTCCAGGTTGTTGTGGGATAGTGTCCTCAGGGATGCAGCCCTAGAGATTTTCTGAAAATTGACAGACATGAGAGATACTTTTAATGCTCCTCTTAAAGCAAAGGTTGATTTGTCCTTCCCTCTTTCCTCCTCCCCATTTATTAGCTGTCAGGGAACAAAAATCATGCCAGGGCAGGGGGGTGGCAAAGCAGAATGAAGGGAAAAAAGTCATTAGAAAACAGGCTTCATTAATTCAGCTGCTCGGGGAGCAACGTGTTTGGAAAGGTCGGGATGTTTCATTTGACCTAAACAAAATGCTTGGCCATTCGTCAGTTCAAATGTTTCATTCCTGCCTATTGAACCAAATCAAAGCACTGAGCTTTGGTGCAGGGGTGTAATGAAGGGCTGGGCAGGGAGCCCCTGCAGCTTATTCCAGCAGCACTTCTCTGCCACAGAACTGGGAGAGGTTGACACCCCTTTTCCAAAAGTACAGCGGTGATCATCTCCAAAGTATTGATGAATTAATGAGGATTTCAGCCCAGGTATTTAGAAATCAAAGAAGGACCAAATCTGCCTGGAAGGAGTGTACATCCTCCTGCCCTGAACAGCTATTAAAAGGGAAAAGAAGTTGTGGAAGTGTTTTAATTGTAGAATGGTCAGGGTTGGAAGGGACTTTAAAGATCATCAGTTCCAAACCCGTGCCATGGGTGGGGACACCTTCCACTGGACCAGGTTGTTCTAGCACTAGCCTCAAGTCCTTCCCTCCTGTTCCCAAATGTGTATTAGTGAACACTGAAGTATGGTATACAGTGGGATTTGTTGACAGACCCTTTGCCCCTTCCACACCATTGCCTCAGATCTGGTCTAACCCCCTAAGAGGAAATCTGTAATTAAAATCATTGCCCTGATTTGGATATGATGTGTTTGAACTCAGAGCTTCCTCTCTTTCAGGAGAATTCCTTAAGGCAGCTTAATGACTGATGAAGATGGGATTTCCCAGAGTTCAGGGTGGCACAGGAGAGGGGACATTGCCCAAGAGATGCTTTCCTGGCAGCTTCTCCTGCAGCTTTTTTTCCTGCTGTTTGTGGAGCACTATCACACTTTAGACAGCAGTTTCAAAAGGAGTCATTTGATCCCAAGGAATCTCAGCAGTGTCAGTGCCCCTCCTAGAGGCTTCCCTAAAGCTGCTCTTAAGGATGCCAGATCCTAGCAGCAGCAAAAGCAACAATTGGTCTGAGCTGAGGAACAGACTGGCTTGTTGATGCATCAATGAAAAGCAGCTCCAACACAGTCTGTTCACCCTGTGGCTGCCAGCTCCCAGTGTTTGATCTAGCAAAGGCTCCAGCCAGAAAAACACAGCCCAGCCTTTCTAGTTCCTGGCTTAGGGAGCTCTCTGCCCTTTCTGTTGTTTCCCTGCTACCAAAAGCCCAAAAGTCATTATTTGATGTTTCCTAGTTTGGTTCATCCTCCACTAGGGTTGCACTCCGTTAAGCTGCACTCCAGCTGTAGCCTTATTTTTAGGCTGCTTGTGCTGTAATGTTCCACCTCCTTATTGCCCCCATGTTAATGAACTTTTTTTGTCCCTGTCTCTAGTTTAACCCAGGCAGGTGGAGCAGCACCACTGTCCCAGAGGTGCTTCCCTGGGTGTCCCAGGGGAATGGTCACAAATGCTGCTGGCAATGTCTGGTCTAGGGCCATCGCCGCGCAGTGAGGAAATGCACAAGGAGAAGGAATGGCAGGGTTTCCAACACCCTGGTTCTTGTGATTAAAAAACTCAGATGGGGAAAAGTAACACTGTCAACAACACTCCCAGGGAGCTGGTGAGGCTGATCTGCATTGCAGGGATGCTGCCTGACCCAGACACTCATCCAAGCGAAGCTGATTTCTACTCCAGTCATTTTGGTGCTAAGATGAGCTGAAGGATGCATTTTCCCCCAAAATTTACCCTGCCCCACCACACCTGGTTAGAGATAGAACGCCTGGAGGAGGGTGAGTCTCATACAATACATGACACACAATACTGAGGGAAGTCTCCAATGTAAAGTCTGAGGAACTGGCACTGGAAAGGGTTTCAATTGTTGGGAAGAGGTGGATGGGTAGACGAGCTAAGTTTGTGTGGTAAAAGACAGATTCACTGGGCATGTTCCCTCCCTCTGGTTCTCCCAGCCCTGTCCAGGATGGTGGGCCCTTTTTGAACATTTATATTTGAAAAGGGCAACAAAAAGGTGATTAGGAGATGTTACCACTTTCATTTTGTAATTGAAAGAAAGGCTTGATATATTTGATAGTCATTCACAGCTGATGCTATGCTGACTAATAGCACTGAAGTTGTGGGGTGACAATTATAGTGCTGATGGCATAATTTATTGGTTTTGTTGTTACCCAAGGTATTTCCAGTGAGGTCATAAATCTGTGTGTCAGTAAGAAATACTCAGTTTGCCAGCTGTGCTCTATTTTATAGCCTTAGATTTTAATGCTTTGAGAGGAGTATTTGTTAAGCATCACTTTGCAATTAGAGACAAAGAGGAAATTAAATGTTCCATTTTTGTTACACAAAAAAAAAAGAAAAAGAGAGAGAGATTTGTTTCTCATAATTTGTCTTTCTGTTAATATTGCATAACTCCATGTCTTTGCCTTTTGCTTGCTCATCAGCTCAGCCCAGAGATTTCCATTGAAATGCCAAACTGGACAATGCCAGAACTGAAGGAACTGACTGAAGGAACATTGCCCAGAGCCTGGGGTGCATGGACAATCCTGGAAGGAATCTGCTGAGGAGGATTGCCAGAAGTCTGCATCCAGGTACAGGCATGTTTGGGACTGTCCTTCAAGTTATTTTTCTAGGAAGAGAAGGTGTTTGTTGCAGTGTCTGGTTTACATGAGCTGTGAAACACAAACAAACAAACTCTTGATAAGGGATTGAGCCATTATCCAGGAGGGTATTGGAGCACACCAAAGGCTTTGAAATATAGATATCCCACTCATTGCTTCAGGGACAACTTTCCCCATATTGGACTTCACTCTCAGAAAGGATAAATCACCTGCTTTCACCATGTCCCCTTCAGTGGCTGTTAATACAAATTCAGAGATATCTCCTTGTGAAGGTAGCCCTTAAAAGGAGACTACACAGACTTCATGGCTGATTTGGCCTTGTCTTGAAGTGATCCCACCTAATTTTGAATCCAAGAACAAAATTGATATTGCAGAGGATTCAGAGTGCCACCATTGTGGGCTGCATGAAGTATTTGAGCCAGTAACAGGCAGCCAAAGAAGTGAACTGGGCTCTAGTGATTTATACCCACATAGAAATCCCATTTAAAAAAATCAAGAATTCTCTCCTGGGGAAGTTAGTTGTCCCAAAAAAGCATTTGCCATCTTTAATTCAGTGCCACATGTACTAAGGCTGGAAGAGAGCTAGAAAAACAGATCCTCAGCTGGTTTAAATTATCCTGGATCTGTCTCTTCCAGGGAGAGGACAACAGTTGACAACTACAGTTTTAAGGTTTATCCCATGTGGACACTGCCTGCTACAGGCTTTGCTACTGCATTGTTCATTGGATAGGCCTGCTGATGCTGTTGCTGAGGTTGATTCCACAATACTCAACCCACATATCTCCTCTTACAGGGATACTTTATTGGTGAAAGTTCATCTGCACAAGGGCTTTACCTTTTTGAGGTTTCCTATCCCTTTTTGAGATTTCCCACCCACCTCCTACACCCATACTGTGATTCCTGTGATTATCTATTGAAGACATGCATTCAGCTCTTTTATGCCTCCACACATATTAACCCCTGGATCCCTTGCTCTTCATAATTCCTTGTTAATTGTCAGTAATTTTCTGGTGATAAAATGTCCTGAAATGAAGTCAGTACATTTTATTTGGGTCTCATGTCAGCCTAAATCCAGAGTTTCCAGCAGTGTAGGTATTAAACCAGAACAAAGTGCCAAGGATGAGTTCTGATGTTCTGTGCCTCAGGACAAGATGTGAGGGGGGTGTGAACACTGTGTTGCTTGGATTAGAAGTGGGAGAATTCTATTTGTCTGCCTCTACCCCTAGGAGGAGTTTTCTCAAAGTGAAGGCTGGTCACACCAGGCACTGGTGAACATCAGAATCAGTATTCCAAGTTTTCCCTCTCTGTTGCTGCACAAAGGGAATCTTCCACTTGGTGCTCAGTGCTCCACAAGGACAGTGCCATAAAACCCTAACAGCCTTTTTTTGTTCTCTCAAACTGCAAATGCATCATTGGTTTCCTCTTCTCCTTCTTTCAGCATTATTGCTCTCCATACTTTTCCCTCCAGTGAATGCCATTTCTCCCCGATGAATTAGTGCACCATTTTCCAAGAGCTGCATCTCACTTATTTCCTGCCCATATTTCTAAGCTCTCCAGGGCTCTTTGTATTATTTCTCTTGCTCTCATTTGTGTTTTTCTACCCTCTCTTCTCAACTTAATGCTATCTACATATTTTATTAGCCAGCTGTTTTATTCCCCCTCACAGATCACAAGCAGAGATGCTCCATGAAATGAGAGCTATCCCTTGTCTCTATAGGAAACATATGAGACACAGCCCTCTTGTCTGTTATTATTCCATTTTTGCAGTCCTTCAGACAGTTCCTGTGACAGTATTTATGTCTGAGCCAATGGGAAATAATATTTGGAGAGGCACTTTATCAAACGCTTTCCTGACTCCCAGCTCTTTGATGCCTGCTGCTCTCCCTGCTCTCATTCATTTTGTAATTCTGTCGACTTTACATGCTTTTTTCTCATGGACTTAGTCTTTGTAAACCCATGGTGCCCCTTGCATATGTTTCTGTAAAGAGATCTGTGTAATTCTCAGGATATTACAGGGACAGCCATGAAAAGATCCCTTTGAAAGCCAGCATGAAAACTCCAGTTGTGTTCTGAACTCCAAAGCAGTTTCACCTGCCCCCACCTCAAATTTGTGCTGCCCTGACAGTCCAAAGGGAACCCCACAAACTGACATCAGGAACCTGGGCCGGTGAGTTTTCTCTCCCAGGGAAAAGGGCCAATGTTTGTGTTCATGTGTTTGTGTCCCTGTGAGGGCAGCCGCCTGCAAAAATCCCAATGGTGTAGGATGTGTCCCAGACCCAAGCTACCCCTACCTCAAACTACTGCTGCCCTGACAGTCCAAAGGGAACCCCACAAACTGACATCAGGATCCTGGGCCGGTGAGTTTTTTCTCCCAGGGAAAAGGGCCAATGTTTGTGTTCATGTGTTTGTGCCCCTGTGGGCACCCGCCTGCAAAAATCCGAATGGCATAGGATATGTCCCAGACCCAAGCTACCCCTACCTCAAACTCCTGCTGCCCTGACAGTCCCAAGGGAACCCTACAAACTGACATCAGGAACCTGGGCTGGTGAGTTTTCTTTCCCAGGGAAACCATGCCTGTCTTTCTATTCAGGGGCCTGTGGCCCTGAGTGGGCGGCCATCTGCAAAAAATCTGAACCGTGAAATAATGAGATACACCACAGTGTCTGACTGGGCTTGGGGAGAATTATTCCAGATACATACCAGGAGATAAAAGGGATCACCTTCCCCTTTGTGCATTTCCTTGCATTGTGTGAACTCTTCTCCGGTGGGGATTGGATCACATCTTGTCTCATACAGAAAGCAAAAGGAGTCATTAGCTCTGCTAATTGTTGCAGATAAAGAGTAAAAGGCGATGACAGTTTGCTTTGTGTGTGCTTAAGCTTTTTAAAGGCATAAATCAAGCAATTCTTTCAATTCTCACTTGTTCATTGCTATTATGGCATCCCACAATGGCAGCGCTTTCATTTTTTACTCCACTCAGTTTGAATTTCAACTCTACCTTTTCTTGTTATACCCTTTAAATAAATACAATTATGGTGTAGTACACAATACCCAATGCTTTAATTTGGTGCTGCATTATCCAACACACTTGGGGTGTCTCAGTGTGAACACATAATTTAGTAACACTTCTAGAGAGCATTGATGACTGCTATGGCTAAAGCTCATTTGCCATGAAGCCACAAAACAAATATACACAAACTCACTAGAAATGCATGAGTTTGGCCAACTGGGACGTTTTGGGTTTATTGTTTGTAATTGAGTTTCACTTACATCTGTTTGCTTTTGAGAATATTTGAACATGCTTAAAGCACCTTGAAGGTTATGTGGTTAATTAGATTGTTGACCCATGTCCTCCTAAGACATGGATGGGAATTGAGCCATCAGGATTTTCAGCAGCATCAGGATTCACTGGATTAGGATTTTCAGCTCTCAGCTGTGTGCAAGCAGGTGACAGCACTGCCACACGTGTCCTGGCACCCTGGCACTGGTGCTTAGAGACACTCAGAGCGTCTATGGAATGTGAATGTCACCCCAAACCTTACCCTGACATCCACACCTGAACAGTGTTAAATCTGCTGTGGTTTTGGGGTGTCTGTTCTCACAAAGTTGTTATGGTTGGAAGGGACCTCTGGAGATTATTGTGTCCAACCCCCTACCAAGGGCAGGGTCACGCACAGCAGGTGACACAGGACAAGTCCAGTGGGGTTGGAATGTCCCCAGAGATGAGACTCCACAACCTCCCTGGGCAGCTCTTCCAGTGCCCTGCCACCTTCAATGCAAAGAAATTCTTCCTCATGCTGAGGTGAAACTTGTCATGTTCTGGCTTGTGGCCACTGCTGAGAGCACTGACACGTTTCCCCTCTGCAATGTGCAGTATGTCATGGAAAACTTAGGATTCCTTTCCACCAGAGAACAGCAGCACACAGCAGAAGAAACTGCAGTGTCAACGCACACCAAACCCTTCCCCACACAATTGAGCACTTCAGTCTCACAGGAGCTGGTCCACTGTTCTGGAAAGTAAAGTAACTTGCTATAAAAAAGCTTTGAAGCCTTCAATTAACATCTCCTTAGATAAGCTACTCCCTCATTTAAACTCACAGAAGTCTGTTGGCATTTTCCTGGCTGTATGAGTTCCTAGAGAAACCCCACAGGTCTCACTCTCCCCACCAGCTCCCTCCTCCCCTAGGGCTTTGGCATGGAGCTGAGAGGTGCATGGACACTTAGTGCAAAACCCAGATTGGTTTGGGAAAATTAGTTCTAAAGGTACTTATACATTTGGGATTTTCTTAAGGTCAAATGTAGGAAGTGCTACAGGCTAAGGTCCAAATTCCCAGTAAGACATATACATAGTTTGTGATATTAATAAATTGGGAGTCTTGGTTGCCAAGAAATAATACACCAGAACACAAAGGTGAAAGCATGCATATTTTATTACAGGATTCTTTAAAAACTGTTACTGGTAAAGCAGGATTTCCAGTTCAAAAAAAGAATCTTATCTTTAGTCAGTCTTTCTTAACTTGGTCAGTCCTTTGTTGCATTTTATCACAGAAAAGCTATATCTCCAGGAATTCTCTGGCAAAGGAGTCACTCAAAATTTAAAAGATTAGCCAATTTGAATGTAAAGAAGCATACAACAAAGATGACTGACTAAAGAGAGAAGTCTCTGGAAAAGAGCAGGAAGGAACGTGAGGAAGTGTGTGAGAGAGCTCCACATTCTTTTATAAGTAAAGTAAAAAGAATTCTGCTTGCTCTTAAGTTTTGTGGTGATTGGAGTCATAGTCCTTGGTGTTGGATCCTGTGGCCTGTTCTCCTTTCTTTCTGCTTTTCTTTCGCTTCTCTCTCTCTTGCTATGTGCAGCCCTCCTGCCTGTATGAAAAATTGACATTGACTCTTAAGGAACTTGGGGGTTTTCTTCGATTTTCATGTGTTAACAAAAAAGCAGCTCTATTTGAGGTGTACAGGCAGAGAATAAAGTTTGCTGCTCATTCCTGCCCAGGTTCTCTTTGGACCATTTTAGGACCATCTATTTTTTTTTCTGTCCTCCACCTAGAAACATACTGGCACACAAAAGTTTCCTTGCACAGATAGAGGGAAATGCAAGATCAGGAAGATCTTTGCCTTCCCTATGGTTTAAAAACTTTCTCCTATTGACGAAATTGTTTCTAGACCATTCCTAAGGGTAAAAGTGTCATGTTTTCTCTTTGTTGCTGGTGTCATTCTGTTTTCAGAGCCCCAGGCCACTACTACAGTGATGTATGTACAAACCAGCTGTGGGTCTGAGTTGCAGCATTCCCAAAATTTTAAGGCACAGCTGCCCATCCCTGCGGCTGCAGCAATACAGAAATTGCCCAAAACCATCAGGTTAGAATAATGTCCCCCCAAAACATTTTGTACAGAGTTATTTCAGTGGCTAACTTACAGCATGGTCCTACAGGCAGTGGGGAAGGCGAAATATGCCAGATTGTGGCAGCCAGATGAAAGTCAGAAGGGGGAGAGCCACCTCCAGTCTCCCTGTGCTGACACCAAGCACAAATAGACCAGGACTAAGTGGGAGCAGAGATCTCACGGGTTCCCAAAGTTTGCAGGAAGGCAGAGGAGAGGCAGCCAAGTGTTACATTTGCTGTGCACATCTCCTGGAGCTGGAGGGGGCAGCTCCCTGCGGCTCTGCTTCCAAATCCATCAATGCCAGCGGCAGCCTGGAGGCAGCCTGGCTGTCCTGAGCAAGTATGACTCACTGCTACGCCACTCTGCTGAGTTATCTGGGGTGGGTGGGTGGTATTTGTCACACTGTGGGTGAGGATTTGGCTATTTTAAGCAAGCACATAGGCTCTCTGGGATGTTGGGACAAAGTTGTCCCAACACACTGAGTTCTGATTTAAACTTATTGGAACAAGATGACTGTGGCAAGGGCAAAAGCATTACATGCACAGAAGACAGGCAAGGCACTGCATTTGTACTAAATAATGAAATTTATTGCAGTGGATGCCACGAGGAAAGCTGAACATTTTTTAGATTTCATTCACAACCTGTCTGTTAAGAGGTATGATGGGTATTACAGTCTGGGACCGAGTGTTTGAAAGGGCTCCCTCAACATGTTCACTACTTAAAGGAACACTCGAGTGATAAATTTGTTTTCCTGTGCTTAAGGGGGATTGAGTGTTCCCCAGCTCACACAAGAAGACCCTGATCTTAGTGCAGATGCAAAACAGACCCTGCTTTGTTGGGATTCTGAAACAAGGGAGGGTTGAAATCTCTGAAGTCTTTGAGCATAGACTCTCTGAGTTAATGCTGAAGTGTTAATAATGAAGATTTGTCTTTCTTCAGGAAGGAAAAAATCATGACAGACAGGAGGAATTGTCTGAACTTTAGAAGAGAATCAGATACACAACTCCCACTAATCACAGGAAGTTAATAGCCAAGGCAGCCTTAGAGGCTGTAGCCTATATAAATTTAGACAAACCCAAATTCAAACATTAGACTGATGACTTCGTGCCCCACAAAGAATCTTTTAATTTCTGATGGCAATGTATGCCACCTAAATGTGAAAGAGAAACAGACTTTAGTAATTTTAATGCAAATGGATTTTTTCAGATGAAAGGCACTGCATAAAAAGTCGAGTGGCAGTGCTGTAAATATTCTGCCTCTGCTACAATTACTTACCAGTAATTACTGACATCTAAGCTAGCTGCTATATGGAAACACATGGTTTTTGTTTTTCTTTTCAATTAAGCAATGCTTTTGCACTTTCAAACCACTTCTGTGCTTTCACTGCTACTGGAAGTATGAAAATTGGTGAAGTTGATCTTGGCAGTCATTTTGGAAAGACCCTGAACTGTTCTCCTGACGCAGAGGAAAGCATTGGAAATTATCTCTTGAACCAGGATGCCCAAGTGGCTGTATTCTGGTTTCTCCCTGATGTGGGGGGGTTTGAGTGCCTCTTCTCAGCTGCCAGACCAGGGTACACTCTCAGCCTCCTGGTACAGAGTCAAAGTAAAGTCTGTGTTTTAAGAAAGACTCTCACCCACAAATAATGGTGAGTTCAGAAAAAGCAAAAATGTCCATCATCAGTACAAGCCTGGCATTTGCATGACAACTCCAGCATCTCATGGTGTTCATCATTTCCCTAGCAAAGGGAAGGCATCCTGGAGAGTCCTTTTTGATACATTTATTTTTCCAGCCATAGCTCATATTAAATGCTCCCTGAACTGTCAGAATATTGAGCTGTGCCAGTGTTTGCCAACAGAGGTGTGAAACTTGGGTCAGAAACCCACAAATCAGGGAACTGGAAAGTTAATCAGTTTTATGTGTTGCTACTGAAGGAATTATTATGGGCTTCTCTATAGACTGAGGTGTCACTAGAGTAGGATGTCATCTGAAAATAAAAAGAAAAATGATATTTCTTTCCAGAGTGTGTCCACTATCTGAGGACAGCTGCTAGCCAGCACAGAGAGCCATAAACAAGAGTTCTGGCAATGGGACTCTGTTCCTAGCTTTGCCTTGGATGACTTTAGGCAAGATGATGATGACACTCTGTGCCTTACTTTCCTGTTCTGGAAAAGGAAGATGATTATATGCTCTGCTTTGATGTTGTGCCAGAACTAGATGTTAAAAATTCAGTGCATGGGCTGCTGCTCTTCAGAGATTACTTCCCCTCCAGCTAGTTCAGATGTATCTTTTTGCCTGTTCGAATAAGAGTTAGAGAGGTAGGTAGGAGCTAAGATGAGAAGTCAGATGGTTCCATTGCAAGCCAGAAAAGCTTTAAATAGAAAACAATAGAAAATAGATGCACAAATATGTGCATCTGACATCCATGGTGATGAAAAAAGCCTGAACATGTGAACTAAATGTTGCTGTTGATATTATAATTAAAAGGCTCCGGGATGAGCAATGAATTGAGGTAGAGTGTCTGCAACAGCTTCTGTTTTCATGGAATCACAGAATGGTTTGGGTTGGAAGGAACCTTAAAGATCATTTACTTCCACCCCCTGCCACAAGCAGGGACACCTTCCACTATCCCAGCTTGCTCAGAGCCCCATCCAGCCTGGCCTTGGACACTTCCAGGGATGGAGCAGCCAGAGCTTCTCTGGGCAACCTGTGCCAGGGGCTCACCACCCTCACAGGGAACAATTTCTTCCTCATATCCAACCTAAATTTCCTCTCTTTTAGTCTGAACCCAGCATAGGCAAGCAGAAAACCTCTCCTGGCTTATTAATTTCCAAGGGTCATATTCAGGCAGCCAACTCTTGCGTTTAAAATTGCTGCACAATGGTGTCTGTGTCAGCCAGGCCAGCAAGGGAGCCCTTCCAGCTCCCTGAGAGAGCAACAGCTGAACCAAGGCAAAGTGCTTCTCTTAGATGGCAGTGTAGATGGCTGGAATGTGGCCTGAGGCCTCTTTTATCACCAGTGCCAGTTCTGTTTTCTGAGATGAAAATTGAGGTTTGGCAGAATAAAAGGAGACAACATTTGTTCATCACGCAGCTCCGTGCCCCCGTGCTGGGTGAGCCCTCCCATAAGAAAGCTGAAAATGCAATTTTGGGGGGCTCAGAAGAGCCACACTCAGTGATGTTTTCTGGTGGATGTGTGAAAAAGCCACAAATAGACCTTGGCAGAGTATGGTGAGCACTTTTGGAAGGAAGCATTTTATTTTTGGGGGGGGTCTCTCTCCTTTAAAATTGAGTAAGAATTGTTTTGGCTCACAGGAAATGATTGCAGCTATTTTATCACAGATGGCAAATGCCAAATCCTTTAGGAACTCCATTTGCAAAAATGTGTTGTGGTTGTGTCATGTAAGAGAAAAGTTTTCATAATGGGTCCTTTTGCTCCTGTGTTAGTGGCAAAGGTTACGGGTAATTGCATTCACATTTTAAAGCACAATGTTGTATAAGGATCTTTTGTATAAGGATAAAAGTACAAAAAAATGTCTAGTCTCCAGTAGAGACAGCTTCTCCCTGAACAGGGGGAATCCAGAATCAAGCAGAGACTGGAATTTTAAAGCTGATATCACACATCTCTTCCAATGCCCCTGGTAATTTAGAAAATAAAAGAAACTGCCTATTTTTAATCTTACTCTCAGCACGCCAGACTAAATAGCTCGGGATTTACTATCACACCTTGGAAAAAATGTGCCTTTGCTAATCTCTGTTAATCCACAGGAAAGGTACTTGAAAATAATCACTAAAACTAAGCTGCAAGTTCTTTCAGCTTTGATACCACAGATCAGATAGTGACCGGTGTTGCAAAAATCAAAGAGAAAAGCGAAAGCCTGATGTTTTACTAAGTTCTTATATTGTATATGTAAAACCTGATTTACTGAGTTCTTATATTGTATAAAGGAGACATTTCATCTTTAATCTTTGCAGATTTGAGCAGCTTTCTGCAGATTTGAGCAGCTCCAGTGCTTTCCAAACCTCCTCAGATTTTCTTTGGGAGGATTTGATAAGATTTAGGACAAGTCATTGCCTGTGAGCCCCAGTGCTCAAGTGGGAGCAAAATCTCCCCTTTTGTCCAGTGGCAGCTCTGTCACTGGGCTTCCTTCAGAGATTTGGGACTGTGCTGTTCAAATCCTTGTTGAATCAAGCACAAGAAATCTTGTGATCTCTCTCTGTCAGCCTTGCTTCAGTGTGGATGTTGATGATTAGGACCTGGAGGAAACCAGGAGATTGCTGAGAGCAGCCCACAGTCCTTGCCTGTGTTTCAGGCATGAACAGTCCAGTCCAGTTAGGAGCTGCCATTGCCTTGGCAGCCCTGCCAAGTATTTTTAGACAAAGTTCTGTTAATCTGGAGATTGGAGAAAGCCTAACATCATTTTTTTACTGCAGAGTTGCCCAGTGGTAATTGTGTGTTTGGTCATTTTTAGCTAGACAAACTCGTGCTAGTGAGAACATGGAAAAGATCTGTGATTTTCGTAAACAGTGCAAATTATCCAACTTCCCATAATTCACATCTTACAAACTGCTGAGTGAATGTTGACCTTTAGTCTCACCTTTTCACATTTACTCCTCTCCTAAGTCAATTTGGCCACACTTGCTGCTCTTTTATCTCCTTTAAATTCTTTACTTAATTGGACCTATGGAATTTTAAGACCCCTAGATGATGAATTTATCCTAAACATGTTTAAAAACTGGAAATGGATTTTGAAGACTGATGTAAAAAGGCTGGAATTTGGTGGTGGTGGTAAGTAGTAATCTTTCAAATGTTAAATAACTTAGAAACACATTGAAATGCTGCTTCTTTCAGCTCTCCTTCTTTCAGTTGATCTAAAAAACAATTACCTATGATTGATGTAGACTATAAATAGGAATGTTGGTTGGTTGTTTTTTTTTCAGGCTATGGCTTGGTACACCCCTCTCTACTACGACAGAAGACAAGGATGGGTGTTGAAAGAAGAAAAACCAATTTGAGAACATTGTCTTACAACTTTCTCACCAACAGAGCAAAAAGAGGGATGGGAAAATGAACAGGAATTTACTACAAATGATGCAGGTGGAAGAGGCTGACCCAAGACAAGCACAAGAAAAGACAAATCTTTATTAAAAGGTGTGTGTGACATTCGTTTTGTCTACTCTGTAATTGCAGCATTGTGCCAGACTGGCTCTGGAAGTGAATGTTTTTAAATTAGTGTCTTGGTAAGCAATTCTAGAGCAGCTCTGCATTTTGAAAATACAAATTAACCTTAAGCTTCAAACAGGAATACAGGTCAAATCTCCTTGTAGGAGTGCACTCAGTGTCAGTCAAGACTAAGTGGAAAGTAAAATCCAAATAAAATTCTTATTCAAATGTGACTTTATTGTTACATATTATCCTCTCAGCCCCATTCAGAGATCACAACTGGGAAAGCCATGATTTGAGCCAGATTCACAAGAGTAAAATATGTTTATAAAAAAATATGGATTGGGCAATCTGAATATATTTTCACAAAAAAAAACCAAAATAAAACAAAGTGCCTTTAGGAAATTGCTCTCCTCTAAATTTCCCGTGGCTGGAGATGTTAATAAAATGAACAATTTTCAGGATAGGTTACACTGGCTATTTTTCACAAGTTATGTTCTTAAAAAATGGCTAAATCACTTTTATTCAAACTCTCCAAAGAAAGTAACTCAGAAGCAGGGCAAAATTATGTGAAAATTCAGTGCAAAGAGTTCAAACCTGGCAGAATTATAACTGAAGGCAAATGGTAAATTATAATGTGATATGTCAAACAATGTAGAAGTTGCAGTTTTACCTACACCTAAATGCAGAATGTGTCAAATATATGAGTGCTGTTTGTTCGGTATATTGCATAAATTTAAAAGATGTGTGTAGGCAGCTCAGTAAATCTATGCTAAAGATATTAATAAATATGTTAATTCAATACAAGAAATAATGTAGTAATATATAAAATACACATATTTTTTATACCCTGTGCACATATATGCATGTGTAAAATATGTGAAAAACATAACAGCAGACTTAAGACTTAAAATATATGTAGGCTACCACCTCTTCCTTCTGTAGCAGTGATCTCCAAAAGTTTATAATTGTGCACCTGTATCAGTAAAAAATCCTTGAACACACACACACATACTCTTTCTGTCCCCTTCTGCAATATATACTTATTTATTTGAGAATTATATTTATTAACTACTAGAAGTCCATATTATGTACACTGTAAAACATGCACGTGAACAGACATTTAAAAGGAAGAGATAATACAAAAAGACTTCAAAGTATTTTAAAATGTGATTTCTAGGAATGCCAGCCTAGGAAAAGCCTTTCAGCTTGAGACAGGGGAGTGTTGATGCAAATACTTAGCTTTACACACCCAAATAGTTATCCTGCAACCAGGGAGGACTGTAAGGAAGATCCTTCTCAACTGCTAAACCCAGACAGCAGGAAAGGGACCTTTTTATAGGGGCAGGTAGTAGCAGGACAAGGGGGAATATATTGACACCGGCAGAGAGTTGGTTTAGGTGGAATATTAGGAAGAAATTGTTCCCTGTGAGGGTGCTGAGCCCCTGGCACAGGCTGCCCAGAGAAGCTGTGGCTGCCCCTGGATCCCTGGCAGTGTCCAAGGCCAGGTCAGATGGGGCTCTGAGCAAGCTGGGATAGTGGAAGGTGTCCCTGCCCATGGCAGGGGGATGGAAAGAGCTGATCTTTAAGGTCCCTTCCAGCCCAAACCATTCTGTGACTGTAAGATTAAAACCTGATGGAGTCAGTTGTAATAGACCAGATTCTGTGATTTTTTTCCTGCTCTGTCTTAATCATTGATAGCATCAGCTACTGAGTGTCTATTTTCTGTAGTTCTGGATTGTCTTGTTTGCCAAAACTTCATTTTCTTTTGTTGGGTATCACTTTGGTCTTCTGCAGAGCTGGCTCCCCCATGGGTGTTCTTCTAGTTTCATGCACAGGGGAAAGCTGGGGACAGAGTGGGATTTGGTACCTGGGGGTGCTGGGGACATCAGAGGTTGTGTTCACACGAGCAGATGCTGGGAACAAACAGGAGCAGTCCTGTAGAACAAACCCCTGGTTGCTGCACATCTGGCATCCACCCTGCACACATTTTGAGGACAATTTACTGTGTCCCAGCTCTAGGCTGGGAGGACACACCTACCTCTGCATGGCACAGCTCCTTTCTTTGTGTGAGCCTTCCCAGGCTGCTCCAAAGGGAGCTGCCAGCACGGTGGGGACAATCTGTGTGCATCCCTTTGCTGTGTTCCCATCTCCTGTCACATCTCCCCACATGGAATGCAGTGCTCTTGCCACTGCCTACATTTGGGTTCAAGATTAATTTTTGTTTTCCCCCTTGCAATTACTAAAAACTTTTTTAATAGATAGGAAATCAAACAAAAGCACCTGGGACTGCAATGCAGTCACATTATTCCAGGACACAGGGCTGCAGGCAGAGGGAGAGGGATGCCTGCAGATTTATTTCCTGAGCATGGGAACTCAAAGAAAAGTGATCTGTGACATATTAAATATATCTGATTTCTGCAGGTTTTCACATGCAACCTGCATACCCTCAGTCTCCAAGATCTTTGCAAAAGATAATTCAGCTCTATTTACTTATGGTTCATTTGCAGTTCTTTTCACTACTGGATTATGAAAATATTCCTCTTAATACTGCCAGGAGAGTTAATAATATCCAAAATCTCAGTTTAAAAATTAAATAAGGGTATCATCATTTTTTTACTCTTATACATATTCATGTGTAGTCCATATTACTGCTGGATTTTTCCAGAAATGAATACTTAGGGGTGTAAGCATCATTCTTGTTTTATTACAGCGCAAAAATTACAAATGCTTTAGGCAGATTTGTACAAGTATGCCACCAGACATTATTTCTGATGGTGATGGAATAATATCTTCAAACATACATTAGTATGATTATTTTGAACTGTATAATTATGTTCTTTTTTTATCTTTTGATTTTTCTTTACTGTTTGTCCACTTTGCCTTCTGAGCCCCTCCTGAAGCTCTTTGGTGCTGATGGCAAAGTTATCTACAAATGGTTTCACTTAATTCCTCACTCTCTTTAATTTATAGTCTTTTTCATTAATTGCTGGAGTCTCTGTTTAGTTTCCTCTTCACCCAAGTAGCCCCATTTTCTTCTCTAGATTGAGGAATAAGAGGCAAAAAACTGCTGCTGCTGTAGATCACAAAGTTTGAGCTGAGCCCCTACCTCCCATTTTCCTCAGAAATGCATCACTCTGGGGACGTTTCTTTTCTGTTGTTGTTGATGAATTTCACCCTGAATCGAAACGCTCAGCTGTGAATTTGGGGAGTTTAAAAATAACCGTGAAGTGAGCAGTTTGAAGGCTCAGCCAAAACCGGCGGGTTTTGTCAATGAGGATGTTTCCCTGTTGCTAAGGAACACTAATTAAGCTTTCAGGGCCAAATTGAACCTGCAGACGAGAAACACATTTAGCACACATTTTCAGTGAGAAAGAGCCAATTCCTGCCACTGAGAGCTTTCTGTTCTTACCACTGGTTCTTGGGGGTTTCATCCCAGAAATGAAGTGTTGAGTGAGAGGAGATGCACTCACATCATGATGCACTTCCTCTCTTGAGTTGTCCCCAGGATTTCCATGGCTTATGGAGCTGACCAGTAATTCCAGTTAGCTGTGAGGAATGTTTGCAGATTGATCTCTTCTGCTTTAGGGCGTTGACATTTTACGGGCAAGACTGAGCAATAAAATTGGCCATTTTAAATGATGTTATACAAACATACAGATGCAATTTCTAAGTAGCAAGAGGTCAAACAAGACATAACAACAGTAAGAGACTAAGTCAGCTGCTTTCTCCAGCAGATCAATTGACCAGAGTGGATCAATGAACTCTTCCTATTGACACAAAGTGAAGCACCTCAGCTGTGATATCTTATGACCTGAAACTCTTTCCCTATCTGCCAGGCATATTAAAAAATCAAAAATTATTTCCTTCTTTTACCATGTAAAAACTAATGGTGCAATGTGCATTTCTGTATTTTTGGTCCTTCAAGAAACAAAACCAAGAGTTATTTTGACCTAGAATTTTGGCAGAGGGGAAAAAATAGGGCAAATCAAGAGATAAATAATAGTTCTCTGTGGCCACATATGGAAATTATGAAAGGAATTCAAGATTGACAAGATAATTGCCAACATCTTCAAACAATATAAACAAGAAAACAGCTCACCTCCTTCCATCATGGTCAGGTAAATTACATTATGGATACAATGCCACAGAAAACAAATCAGAGATTTAACCATCATTTTGTTGAGTGAGAGAGGAGATGGCATTTGGAAGGAGGCTTTCTAAAGACTCTAGGAAGCCAAATACCTCTACCACTTTTGATGTGGGTGACCACGCTGAGGTGTGCTGACACATTTGGGACTTGCAAACTCTGGTTGTGGCTGAGAGGAAAATCTGGAAAGTTGCCTTTGAGACAGGGACACTTCCACAAGCACACGTCACCTGGAAATATCATCAGGGCTGCCTGGATGGGCAGTTCATTTATTGCTCTTTCCTCCTCTTGCAAGCTGATGGCTATGAGGAAACTGGTTGCAAATGTCAGGTTGGCCTGTGACAAAGCAATTCCCTCGTGGATAATTTTGGCAGAACAGCCTGACCTTCAAGAAGCCATGACTAAGGGTGGCCCTTTATCTTCTTGTCACCCATTGCAGCACAGTGGGTGAGTGGCTGAGTCATATAATGGAGTGGTAAAATGGAGTCCAGAGATTTGCTCCTGGAAATTGCTCTCATATCATAACAACCCCCAGCAACACCTAGGAAATCTCCAGGTGAGCTTGCTTAGAGGTGGTGCTCACATCAGTACTAATGTGGAGAAATTTAAAAGATGATTTTATGGTAAAAGTATGTCCAAGGCTGAGATTAGGTTTGAACACAGCTGTAAGAACTGACAGAACTCCAGGGTAAGGGAGTGAAAAACTTGTTCCCTCCCTGCCAGGAATTTGTGAAGGACCGCAGGAGGTGAAAAAAGGGAGCCAAACATTGATGGCTTTTGCAGTGAGACTTGTGGGGATGGTGTAAGGCAGAGTCTGAGAGCACCAACTAGAGGGAAAGAGACAGAGGGGAGGAAAATGAGGTCAACTCCATTCAGAGGCTGATAAAGGTTTGGAGAGGTGTATGTTGTTCATGGGCAGCCAGAGCAAGTGTGATTTTCTCCAACCAATGCTTGCTGAAACCAAATTTAACCAAAAGCCTGAAAGAGAGAGTTTGATCCTTTAAAGTAAAAGTATGTTAGTGACAGCTAGTGACCATTGCATGCGACTGTATATTTATCCCAATGTGGCTTTTATTTAAAATGTTCTTCCATAAAGTCAGACAAAACAGAGCATTTTTGTTGTAGCATGTTTAATCCTAAATTGACTTTCTTTTCAAAGCAGGTATGTGGAAGTAATGAGTGTTGTCATCAACATGAAGGAAGTAGCCAGAAGAAAATTCCTTCAGCTCCCAGCTGGCTGAGTGGGAAAGGTGGAAGGCGACGACTCAACCAGTGGTGAGTAGAGTTGCTACAAAACAGTTTTCAAAACAAACAAACAAAACAAAGTAAAAAAAAGTTAGTGTTTAAAAAGCCCCCATAATTCAGAATACAAGAATCTCTTTATTTTGTTGAAAATCCTTTTGGTCTTCTTTCTGTGAGGAAGATCTATGCCAGACCACAAATGGAAAGCATCTGGATTCAGGGATTGCAACTTGATCACAGCCACACACATCCAGTTCTAGAGAGCTCCATGTTTGCATCTTAGGTTTGCTTTCATTTGGAAACTATTTACAGAGTTCCTTCCAGGGAAAATAAAGGTTCAAGTGCACACCCAGATATAATTTTTTAATCTCTTTGAAGATTCTGTTGCATGCACTACCCTTTCTAAAGGGCCAGAACGTGGGGTCAGTCATGAAACCTCCAGATGTAAATACACAGACCCTCTAACTCCAGCTATTGCAAGTTCTTCTTTCCAACTTCTTCATTTCCTGACTCTTCCCTGGGAGCTGGATGTTTGATTTTACTTAATGTCAGTTACATGATTCATTGTAATTCAGAATATTTTACCTATGTCTGTGCTACAAAATATCATTGAATATTCAGATGTTGGGAAAGCATTGTAAGATGTTCAATATCATTCCAAAATCCTATTTTACTTCTTAGGTTCTGTTGTAAAAGGTACAGGAATTCTGGAGGTTGTCCATGAAACTAGTGATACACACAAGTTTTCTGTTATTATTGCCATAATAATTAAATTGTGCAATATGTATTGATGCTGCAATACTTAGTGTTCTCCAAAGTCCTTTATACATTTTTATAAATATATAAATGAATGTGTAGGAATGTATATATTTATATATATATATATGTAGATTAATACATAGACCTATATACACATGAATATATAGAAGAAGAAGAATAATCAGCCTAGAAAAATCAGGTAGAAATAAAGAAGAAAAAAAGGAACTGGAGGATTGTTGCTTGTGCCTGTCTGCTCACTTTGCCCAGGTACAGGCTTACACATCAGTGCTACAGCTTTGCCTTACATAAAATGATAGTAATAACACTTTTGTGCTAGGGGCAGTGTGAGTCAGCAGTGTTTGTAAAAACCTTTTCTATCTTTAGCTGAGAGGCACTTCAGAAGTGCAATGAATTGGTGTTTTTCTCAGTGACACTAGATTAAATGCTTTTTGATTAAGAATTCCACAATTCCTGAGGAAGTAGCTGAATTAAAATTACCTCAGAAAAACGTGACCAAGTAATTTGCTTTCTAATCTCTAGGTTTGTTACCTGATAGCCAGAGTTTAGTGGTAGGATTGCAATAGCCAAAGACAACTATGTGACATTTTACAGCTTTATGGGGAGGGAGCCCTTAGCACTGTGGGCTTGATGCTGGTTTACACTGGATATTTCAGACCTCGAAAACAAACTCATCCTGTGATCTGTAATGTTATCAGCAGTAGCTAACTCTGTACTCAGTTCTCTCAGACCAAATGAAAACAAGAATATTTGTTTTGTTTGCATCAAAAGAGATTTAAAAGTATACTTCAGATTATAGGGTGTAAAAAATCCAACTTGACACTGACCTAGCTGTCCTGTAGCAACTCATTATCTGGTGTCACAACTGTGCTGCAGAGCCCTAGAAGTACATCTGCTTTTCAGCCAAGTCAGGCTTTCCTTCAGATATTCCTTTAAAAAATCCTTTCATTTGATAGGATTCTGCTCTCAGTCAAGCCAGACTGTCAAGAGCAATGCCTTGAGTCCCAGGAGAAGCTCTCACAAGGACTGGCCACTTGCCCTCTTTGCCATGAAGAGTGGTCCAAGGTAACTGGGGTTGATCTGGAAGTTATTGCTCAGGGTCAGAAATAACAGAGCAGCTGATTGTGCTGAAGCTAAAAGGGACTGTGGGATGTGCTGCTGAAAGTGAGGAGTGCACAGCCCCCACGAGGACACAGAACTCAGGTGGGGCCTCGCTCTTCTGCCCAAGCAAATCCACTTGCTAATTGCCTTATAGAAAAAGTATAATCTTTTCTATTTTACTGCTGGTGATGGTTATAGACAGTTTTAAATTATTTTCCCAAACTCTCTGTGCACTTGGAGTGCTGTAACAATGATGACTATTAAGACAACATTTATGTTTGAGGTCTTTTGGCTCACTATGACCTTATGTTCTTATAAAAACAATCAGAATGCTTGTGTAGTCCTAAATTCTGTCCTAAAACCACATAACAGACAGGAGATTCTGAGAGACACTAGAAACTCAGAAGCACAAAAGGTCTGATCCTATATAAAGGTTGTTTCAGTGTGGGAAACTGGAATAGAAAAAATTCAATCACTGGATGCAGGCTACAGGGATATTCTTGTTCCCAATTAGAACTCCTTTTCCCTGACTTAATCTGTTTCACTTTCAAAATTCTATCAACTAAAACAGGGAAAAAAAACCCAAAACAACCTAGCAAGCAAAATCCCCAAGTCTTACTTTGAATGGAATATCTATAAGGGCAGTCCAGTCCCTGTGAACTCAGTGGTAAAATTATACAAGTAAGTTTTCCCACACAAATCACCTTAATAAATACCTTTACTAAGTATAGATACCATGTTCTTTCCTGTACAATTATGGTAGAGGAATACCTATGAGTATGCACTGAGTTCAGATGACTTAATGGCTTCCTGAAGGATTTCTGATGTTCTTGATTGGGTTTTTCACAGCATTTAATGTAAGGAAAATCTGTTTGCAGTAATCAAGAGGCTTTACCCTTGAAGCCAATTGGCCTAAGAGTGGCTTTATTTCGAGGTGGGAGATGGACCTTTTCCATACTAAATAGACATTGGGAAAGCTTAGAATATTTGAAAAGTGACATTTGATTCCATGACAGGACCAGATCAGAAGTGTTGCTGCCCATCCCAGTGCAAGGCTCTGTTTTGTGGGTGAGGGAAAGCAGGATAGAGAGGACAAGGCTGGCTGCCTCCCAGACTCTTCCGTGGGTTCATGGGAACTGCAGGATGGGCAAAGGGACTGACTTATCTGTTCTTTCTCATGAAGAGTCCTCCATTTAAAACACAAGGATTTAGAAATTCAAAATGCAGATTTCACATCAGCAAGGTGCTGTGGTTGGTGAGCCATACTTCTTCCATTCAGTTTGGTTCTTCTGCAGTGGCTGTTGTTGCATCCCAAGGTATTTTTTTTTTTAACCATGAATCAGAAGCAGTACAAACAAGCTTGGTGCAAGCACGCAGTCAGTTGTCAAAATTGCAGTGCAGAACTCCTGTTGCTGTCCTCCTCACTGCATTTCAGGTAATTGGGGATAGCTCATGAACAAGTGACACTCTGGATTACTGTTGGAGGAGAGATGGAACAGGCAGCCTCTCCTGGTACCCTTTTGTTCTCTCATCCTCTTCCACTGCTCTGAGTCGCTCTGCAGTCAGGCTTTGCTGAGCCTGAGCAGGGGGGATGCTAAAGGCAGGGATTCAATTCCAAAGGCTCTCTCACCTGGTGTCAGCACTGTGGGGTGTTAAGTCCCAGCTGCTGTCACAAGCAGATTGCAACTCAGTGGGACGTGTCTGGGGGTGTCAGCTGAGCCCCTGGCAGAGAAGCCACCCCTTTGTGTGCTGCTGGGAGCAATCCCAACAGAGAAGGCAGAGACTGCACAGGCAGAGAGGAGGAGCAAAGCTGTGGGACAGTTTTAAGACAAAATAGATGGATAGCATAAAACACAATTTGTACTGCTTACCCTGTGTTGTGGATTTATAAATTTTTGACATTTATTCTCCAAGGCTCATTGTATGGCTTCTTTTACAAGCTAAGCCAGTGTCAATCACCCACAATAGATCCAGATATTTCTAGAGATCTGTGGAGACAGGCAGAGTGTAACTTTATCCCATTCAGTTCTTCAAACACACTTGAGACTGCTTTGGACACTGTAGGACAGAACAGGGTATTTCAAAAGAGGAAATTAAATCTGCATTTTATCCCTGTATTCCCTACAGTTTGCCTGATATATAAGCCCAGTATCTAGACTTACCCCATTTAATTCATATGGGGCAAGGCCACTCCATTTTCTGTCTTACTTTAATCACAGAATCATAGAACAGTTTGGGTTGGAAGGCACTTAAAAATCATCCACTTCCAGCCCCCTGTCATGGGCAGGGACACCTTCCACTATTCCAGGTTGCTCCAAGCCCCGTCCAGCCTGGCCTTGGACACTTCCAGGGATCCAGGGGCAGCCACAGCTGCTCTGGGCAACCACGGCCTCACAGGGAAGAATTTATTCCTCATATTCAATCTAACCCTGCTCTCTGTCAGTGTGAAGCCATTCCCCCTTGTCCTGTCACTCCAGACCCTTGTCCAGAGTCTTTCTCCATCTTTCCTGTGGGCTCCCTTCCGGCACTGCAAGGCCACAGTGAGGTCACCCCAAAGCCTTCTCCTCTCCAGGCTGAACAATCCCAGTTCCCTCAGCCTTTGCTCCCAGCAGAGCTGCTCCATCCCTCTGATCCCCTTGATGGCCTCCTGTGTGCTCACTCCAACAGCTCCATGTCCTTCCTCACATGCAGCAGCCACATTTGCCCACAGGTTTTGGCCCTCAGCACTTCATTCTCACAGGAATATCTGGTACAAGTTCCAAACAATTGAAGGACATCCACGACTCCATTCTGGAAGGATACAATCAGGAGGCAATGCAGTTTTTGGAGAGTGCCCTGTTTTCTTTCAGTCTGCCTCTTCCTTGTGAAACAAAACACTTGGTGAATCACAATTTTGCTGCCTTCTCCACCCAGGAGACACTGTAACACAGAGTGAACTCCTCCATGGGCTGGAGATGAATGTTAAAAATTTATTGTCCAATCTGTAGGCTGATATGACTGCGTAATGTCAGGGAGTTGGGACATGGCCCTGTGTCACTGCACATCTTGTGATACTGCTCTGAAGGCAGACTGGAATCACTTGCTATTTTTATCACAGCTATTGGAAAGACAGGGGATGTAATGGAGCTTAGGGAGACAACAGGGGCTCCTGTGAATTTCAGGGTATTGTAGAAGCCTGGTTTGCAACCTTGCTGAGAGAACATGCATTCCCAAAACCTTGTGAGAGGTCTCTGCTTTTGACAGGTTCCCTTTTTGTTCTCCACATTGCTGAGAGAAACTTTCATAACAAAACTTAAAGCCAAAAGAAATAAATCACATCTTTGCAGTTTCAAAGATCAAGTCATCCTGCCAAAGTGATGTCCACACACGTTTTGTGACTTCACCTGTTCAGCTCAGGGCCCATTTTTAGTCTTCAGTGGCAGTTTCAAGTGGATGTAACTAATGAAGGAAACAAGGATTGTTCTAAATATTATTGCTGAAATATCCCAATGCATTCTACGAGTCAAGTCCAGGCCTTCACAGTATTACAGTGGAAGGTTACTTAGGAGCATAAAACATCTTGTGAAAGAGCTTTAAATTAAAATATATTCTCTGAGTTCATTTGGGGTAAATTACACTTCACTCCTCACTTAAATGAAAAATGGCAGTGTACAGAAAAAGCAAGAGCAAGAGATTGTTCACAATGCAAAATTCTGTGAGCAAAAACTGACAGATGTCAGAATTAGGATGTCCTGTACAACCTCAGTTTAGATCCCTGTGGAATTAGAGCTCTGCCCTCCACTCTGTCTCATTCAACTCTCAATGTGTGTGGGTCATGCCTGGACCAAGCTTTGCTGGCAAACTCCAGTATCCTCCAAGTGCTTTCCAGTATTTTTAACCAGGGAGTTCCTACCTCTGCTAGCTGGATCCTGTACTAGATTCCCCAGCTAGCTCCCCTGCTTTGTTTCTTACCAAATCTTTATCCAGCTATTGGATCCTTCCATCCCCCTGTGGGAAATTACTGACTCCTTCCAAAGTGTGTGGATCTGAGTCTCTTCCAGCTCTGTGTTGCCAGCTCTGCCTTCAAAATATTTTGATTTGCATCACATTTCTCACCAGAATTCAATCTGGAAATGGTTTATGCAGAGGTGCATAAGGCTGGTACCTGTGTGCACACTGGGAATCCCATGGATTGAAGTTTCATTGCAACCACTGTCAGGTCACTGTGCTGGCTAGTGATAAAGACAGAGGAATCCTTTGAAATCATTAATCCACTCTATATTTATGGTGATTGAGTGAATTAATGGCAAAAAACTTTGTTAGTTTATTTTTCATAGTCTCTTGAAGGGAATCAGTATGACTCAAACAACAGAAAGATGGTTAATTTTTTTTTTTTTCATGCCTCTTTTGACTTTCAAAACATGGGATTTGGGTCCCTTTGCTCTTTGGCTGTGTCCTTTTCTGTCTTACCTGGACATGCATTTGCAATAGGCAGAGGGGAAAAAACAGGGCAAATCTTCCATTATAAAGAAACTTTAGGGACACTTTTGGTGTCCCTATTTCCTGAAGAAACTGAACTGCAGCCTGTGGAACAGCTGGCAGGCAAACACACCACGTAAATGGCTTTGATACCTTTGCTGACACTGGGGTTTAAGGGTGCTGTGTTGTCTGTGCCTTCCTTTCTGCTATTGTAGTGTGTGCTGAGCACAAGCATATCAGATGGCTGAGGGTAGAAAGTAGACAGAAAAGAGGCTTTTTCTATTCCTCTAATTATGAAATGCACTTTGGACAGGTAGGATCAGTATGACTTGACTCTGGAAAGAGTTCTTTCGGAGTTGTACAAGATTGCCACATTTGAAACTACAACCTTGCACCCCTGCCCTCAGGATCATGGGGTGGTAATTGTGCTGGCTAATGGTGATTAAAGGGATAAAGAGCTGCTGTTCCCTCAGTCTGTGGAATCACAGAACAGCCAGAGGTGCTGGCTGCAAACGAGAGGCAGCCTGGCATGACACAAGGCAGGAGGTATGAAGGCTGTGGGATGTTCTCTACACACACAGGAGCACTGAGAGCTGGGCTTGGAAATAATTGCTTTATTACCTCTTATTGACAACACTCAATTTTGTATTCTTTAGTTTCTCTCACTTAGGAGTTTTTTTCTTTTACTGTCTTATAATCTCTAAACAGAGTTCATCTGGCAGCAAGAAAAATCTTGATCATTCTCAGCTGTGCTGCAGACCCAATAATTTCCCCCTGGAAAGGCAGTCAGGGCTGTTGTCCCTTGTCCTGTCATTTCATTGCTTTCAGAAGACCCTGCTACACAGCATTTAATGACCCTCTATGAAGTGTTAGTACAAATCACAGAATTGTTTGGGTTGGAAGGGACCTCTGGAGATCACCCAGCCCAACTCCCTGCCCAGGCAGGGTCACCTAGAGCAGGTGACACAGGAGCATGTCCAGGTGGGTTTGGAATTTCTCCAGAGAGGGAGACTCCAGGCCCTCCCTGGGCAGCTGCTCCAGAGCTCTGCCACCCTCAGTGTAAGAAGTTCTTCCTCATGTTGAGGTGGAACTATTCATATTTTAGTTTATGGGCATACGTATAGCACATAAACCTAAATTTACAATTCAAAGTAAATAATGCTGATACCATGAACTGTTTTGTTCATGGGGGGTTGCCTTTCTAGTTTGAAAAATCATTTAAACTTCAGAATGTGCAAAATCTGTGGCTCCTCAGTTTCCAGGCTGATCTTCCTCGACACTCTGCTTTTCTCCACAAATAAAAGGGAAGCCTGAGAAGTGGTAGGATGAGTTTCCTCTGAAAACTGATGATGGTACTTGAGTCTCTGTGCCCTTTCATTTGTAAGTGCCTCTGCAGAGAGTGTCCAGAGAGATAACAAATAATACCAGTTGTGTAGTAATTCTGCTGAGGATAAACAATGTCTCAGTGAGGGCGGGGTGAAGGGCAACTAATTCACAGAGGTCACCAAATAAGCAGGTTGCATCACATTTCCTTAGACTGGGTGAGTTGTTTGTTTTGGGTGAATTATCCAGTAAACTTTGGCCCTGGCTGATTTTTATACAGGCCTGAATTCCCATAAATATGTCAGTCACACAGATGAGTTTGAATGTTTGCTATCAAGAGAATATTACAAATGCACTCGGTACAAATGCACTGGTATGATTCACAGATAGTCTATGGGTTTGCCCACAGATGTCTTTATCCTAGAGGATAGAGGGAGAAGGGATTCAGATTGCTCCTATGAGTTTTGACCTGTGATTGAACCTTTAATAAAAACTGGTGAGCTGTGATGAAGCTTTGGGGAGCCTAGGTAATATTTCAGTCTGTAGGATAGCCAGTGAAACTTGGGTAACTTAGACAGACTCCCTGACCCTGACTTGTCCCAGTCCCCCATAAATCATGGCTGGGGCCCTTCTAGTCTCCCAGGCAGTGCTGAATTGAGGTGTTACGAGGGCTGGAAGAGGCAATGTAGAGCTCTGGGGAATGGCCAGCAGTAGAGGTGGCAAGTTGTGTATGATCTGAGTTCTGGTCTGAAGGGTTGTAGGAAGCACGAGAAAGTGCCTTCATCTTATCCTTCCACTCCTCACTTCTGTGGGCATCAATGGTTGTAAATCCTGCCCTGCACTGGCAGTGTGAAGGGGCTGAGTACTGATCTTATCAAGACATACAAGTGTCTCCAAGGTGGGTATCAGGGGATGGTGCTGGATCCTTTTCAGTGGTGCCCTGAGACAGGAGGAGCAAAGGCCATAAATGAAACACAAGAAGTTCCACTTTAGCTTGAGGAAGAACTTCTGCACACTGAGGGTGGCAGAGCCCTGGAACAGCTGCCCAGGGAGGGCCTGGAGCCTCCCTCTCTGGAGACATTCCAAACCCACCTGGACACACTCCAGTGTCACCTGCTCCAGCTGACCCTGCCTTGGCAAGGTGTTGTCAGGCGCATGTCCAGAGGTCCCCCCCAGTCCAAGCTGTTCTGTGATTCTCTGATTCTGTGGTGCAGTTGCCAAAGCAGGGTAAAGAAAAGCCCAGAGCAAAGGAACCAGCAGTGAAACAGAAATAGTGTAACTTCGCTGTCATTCTGTCCAAATCTGATTTCTCACACCTGAAGCCAGCTCCAGCTGATCAGGCAGCAGCAGATGCAGCACGTGCCACAACCTCACAAACCAACCCTTTCCTGACCCATCCTGTGAGTGAGTGATGCTCCATCAGACACAGCAGGAGCCCTTCCATGTGGTGTGTGCCATCACCTTAACCAGACCTCATGTCTCCTGATCCTTATCTTGTACTTTTCCTGGGCAAAAAAGCAGGATTATGTATCTATTGAACGCGTTCCCTCTAAGGAAAAGATCTTGATTTCGGGCTGTATTGCTGAAACTTTGGAGGATAACTGGGTAAATCTTGGCTGTGGATGGTTAAACATTTGAAAGCAGCTAAGAAAATCTGCTACTTTCCATTATTTCTCTTCATAGTCCCAAGCAATTTCCAAGGGGAACACCCAGATAGCCAACACAATGGCTTCCCTTGCCATGTGATGTTTTCCAGTCCTTCCTCATGGGCAGGGTATTTCAGGCAGTGGCTGTGTGGCTCTAAAGTAGCTCTGAGTTCTACAAAGCAGCAATTTGTACACAAAAGTGTAAATTCAAACCCAGTGTAATGAGATCTTGTCCTCTTGAGATGTCCTGCTGGCTTCAGGGGACAGATGCTGTTTCACCTTGCTTGAGGAGTAGGCACAGAGGCCAGCAGAGTAGATTTTGAAGATTTGTAATTTATAGCCTAAGAAAATAAAATTGTAATTGCATAGGAACTGCCAAACTCTTTTAAAAAATCTTCTCATTGAACAAAAATATTTATTGTTATAAACATAAATATTTCCTTTGAAGTTGGTAGGAGAGTGAGAGAGAATGATTCTAAATTAACATTGTATTTGATTTGTGTTCTTTTATACATACCATCTTTGATATGGAGTGCACCTCATTTCCCAATTACTGCTTTCTTTTTCCTCTGACCATTTGCTTTTAAAAAGGTGAAGGACAGCTGAATGATCTCCCAACATTTCCTTGCTCTGCTTTAGTAGATATTATTTACCTTTGCTTCTCCAATTGTTTCAAGGTGTGTATGGAATAACCTGTCACTTATTGCACTTGAGAAATAACTGCACAAGACAGAGATTAGGTCCTTATCCAGGCTTTACTTAAAACAGGGTGGGACTTCAGTAGATTGTGTATCAGGTCCTAAACATCCTTTGCACAAAGCTTCTCCACAGCTGGGAAGCCACTTAATTAAAGTGTGCCTCTGAGATTTTGAAATCTTCATTTTCCTTTTCCCCCTGTGCATGGTGGGGGACAAAGGGCTCAAGGTGGAGATTCAAGGAGGGCAGGGTGCCAGAGATTGGTGAGGGTAAAGATGAGCAAAGGTGTCAAGGAACAGTGGGGAATCCTGGGGTCAAGGCAGACAAGCAGAAGGTAACTCCAGGCAGGAGAGATGTGGGTAAACCAGGACAAGGGAGGTGGAGGGCAAGCTCAGCCTCTCAGAGAAATTATTTATCTGTCCATTTGCCTCAGTTTACCCATTTGAATCCAGGTCATAATGCCTTTGTGAAGTTTAAATGATGCTTGTTTTTAAAGCACCTGAAGCAAAGGGGATTAAGTAATAAAAAAAAGTAAAAAATTGTTTAGAAAAATGAATAAAATTCCACAGCATTTTCATAAGTCTGAGGAGCAACAAAAAAGGTTTTGCTAAACACAAGCTTAATGCCAACCTTGAAAATGTCCTTTTTCTCTTTGTTTGGGATCTCATAACAAACACTTTAGGTTCGTCACTTCAAGGAAATTATGTAATGAATGAGGATCTTGCCCCTACTCTAATCATGCTTCATGGTACATAAATCAAGTAGATTACCTATTAGGCTCATGTCTCCCCAGAAGAGCAGATGCAGTCTCACTCTAAATGCCTTGTCAGACGCATCCTTTTGGGCCAGAACTCTGTGTTCTCAGTCAGGGCCTGAGCCTATAAAAACCCCAATGCAAATGGGGAAGTGCAGCACTGAGAAGCATCGAGCCATGTTCATCCTGTGGAACCAGGGATTGCTGCAGGACCCTGCAGACATGGAGTGAATGGATTCAGCAGCAGGACACCGTGTCACAGAAAAACCTGAGAGCACAAGAAGAGGGGTCATTGCTTCAGCCCTCACCTGCTGCATGACATTTCACTAAATCTGTTTGGTTTGCTCTGGAGGAAGCACAGGGAACTGACTTTGTCTCCATGACTTCTTTGGTCATACCCGTGCCCTTTGGCATTGCTGCAGGTTTCATCCAAAGCTGAGCTGGATACACCACAGAACATCCCTACAAATGTTTATTCCCAAATTTACAGCATTTCTGTCAAAGGCAAACCCTCCTGTCAATGCACCTTGGGCAGGTCCCTCCTGCCCCTCCCAAGTGGTCATTCAGGTCACCTAGAACTGAAACAACACATGCTTAGGTGGCAGTCACAGGCCAGCCCTGCCTGCTGCAGATTTAAATGTGCTTGTGGCTGACGGTGTGGCTGAAGGTGATGCTCAGCCTGTTGTGTCACCTTGATAACTACAGCTGAAGCACATGATAAAGGTACCACCCTGTGAGATGAGCTGGCAGGAGGAGATGGAGACCAGGAAACATCCCTAGAGTTGGCCCAATTTAAATGGCACAGGACTGAGAAGATCTGAGGTTAAAACACCCAGTGTTTGTTGTGGGCTTCTCTGGATTACAGTGAGTGTCTGATCTTTCATTCCTCCACTCCCTGTCACCAGGGTAACAGCCTCCCCTTGTCCAGTTTTTCAGTTTTGATGCCTCTGTAGGACATTGCATGTGCTCAGGGGGTTGGAAAAGAAGCTCTCAAATCATTATTTCAGTGGGCACGGGCAGAATGTCCCAGCGCTTGAAAGCCCTTATAAAATAATACTGGGCATCTGCACTGCAGGGCTGCAGTGTTTTCTAAAGCCAGCTGGTTCTTCTCTATCTGGGATAGTGGAGAGTGAACCAATAGACTGATTGAGGTTATAGAAATGCAGTAGGTTGAAGTGGGAAGCACTTTAGAAAGACACCTGAGTGCTGCAGGAGAGAGTCTGCTCAGGCTGTCCAGAATCACAGAATCATTTAGGTTGGCAAAGACCTCCAAGATCACCAAGTCCAGCCTGTGACTGATCCCCCCTTGCCACCCAGCTCAGATCACTGAGTGCCACTTCCAGTTTTTCCTTAAACACCTCCAGAGATTGTGATTCCACCACCTCCCTGGGGAGCCCCTTACAATGCTTAACCACTCTTTCCATGAAGAAATTCTTCCTGAGAGTGCTGCTGTGCTTTCTTAGAGTCCATGAGCTCTGCCAGTCTCAGGAGGGCTTTTCCCTGAGTATTCCAGCACCTGCATCCTGGCCTCTTCCATGGGTGCTTAAGGCAGAGCCACCCACACTAACACTGAGTGCTGCCAGCTCAGGTTTGTGGAGACAAAACTGCTCAGCCTCAGCTCTTGGCACAGCTGTTTCTTCCAGAGAAACAGCTTCATCCATGAGGGCTGTGCTCTGCAATGTCCCAGAAAATGCCTGGATTTAGGGGATGCATGGCACAGCACGTGCCATGAGGGTCTGCTCACAGAAAAGGGAGAAGTGACTGTCCTGCTGTCTCTGCTGGCAGCAGTGGCACAGTCTCGTTGCAAGGATGGGGCTACATTGCCTTCTCTTAATTAGTTCTGTTCTGTGGGAGAACAGGGGAACTTCAGTTTCAAGTGCTGTTTTTCCAGCATGTTTTAATAGGTGCTGAGATTGTTCCTAAATGATGCAGGGATGGGCTGAGGTGAAATATGATTTGTTTCAGGCAGTTGTGGTAGTTTTCATGTCATCTAACTGCACTGTTTCTATAAATTAGAGCATTTTTATGGCTGGATTGAGCACTGTGGTGCATAGTCTACCTAGGTATAATTCCACATATATCTCCTGCCAAGCAGGTAGCAAGCAAAGGCTATGAGTATCTGTACCCAGCTTGAGTGTCTCTGTGCCCCTGTTGAAATCTGTGAGCAAAATAGCATGATTTATTTTATCCTAATGAGAGGGAGTATATTTGGCTCTTCTGAATGTCCTCTGGGATTTTGCATCCACGCATGCACATCCTTCCCCACACTGAGATGCTCCCCTTTTCTGTGGGGTTGTACAAAGAGGTGTGAAGCACAAAATTTACCCAATTCAAGGATCTCCTGCTAGAAATAAATCCTTGGCTAGAAACAGGCCTTTATATGGTGGTTTTTCAAAGTAGCAGAGTTCAGGTTCCAATTAGACAAATAAATCAGAGGCAGATTCTTATTTGATCTTCCTCTGTTTGCAAATTTAATTAAAAAGAAGCAGGAGAGTCACTGTACAGTGATTTCCTCTTTTTCTCCTAGAATTTAGCAGTCTCCTTAAGCATCTGGAAGAAATGGGTAGACATTGTTTCTAATCTGGTCCAAATTACACAGCTGCTTTAATTTCAGAGAAAAGTCATCTATCTTTAGTCCTTCTGAGTCTTATGATGAGTATTATTAAATACTGAGTTGTTACCATGGGCACCTATTTTCTACTAACTCATTGCTCTGTATTTTTCTGTAATTATTGCTGAATCAGTGAGATTTGTCCATTTTTCCTTCAAAAGTAACAAAAATGTTAAAGTAAAATAACTTCTCCCCAGTTATGAAGAAGCTAATGAGAGCACAAGGCTCCCAAAGGATTCCCATCCCTGTACCACCAGTGGGACTGGACTCTGTTGGGAAGGGAGGAAAGTGGGATGGATTTTCCTTCTGCCTCTCTGTCAGGAGCAAAGGCTGCAGCTGCATGACCTGTTAATGGCATTATTTTGTGGAAATTCAGCATTCATTTGGTAAACAAAGGCAGGATGAAACTTTCAGTTGGTATAAACCAGCACACACCTCTGTTGTCAGAAATTAACCCTGCCAGGTCACTCCATTAAAAGAATTGACCCAAAGTCATAGGAATTTGCTACTGGAATAGACATTGAATATTTTTTGGCTGTAGTCCTCTTGAAAACTCACTTTAAACTCTGGTTAACTCCAGAGGCACTTGTGAAGACTGTTTTTTTTATTAGTCTAATATCAGGTAGACAGAAAAAAATATCACTGGAGATGGCTGGAACTTCAGCAATGAAAGGCCTTATTTAGAGGAAAGGAAAGGAAAATGCTGCTCCACTCTAACTTCCCTTTACTTGCCAGAGAGGGCAGGAGGCTGTGAAATGAATGATTGGAGCCAAGGCGTTTTGTTCCATTTCTGTGGGGTTTTAGCCACTGGCACTACTCCTTTTGTGAAGCAACACAAGGTTTTAAGGCAGCTCCTGCAGCCCCTCCGAGGCAGAGGGAGTCTGCAGACCTGGAGACAGAAATCCAGCCTCACCCATAAGCTGAGAGCAGATGGGCAGATGGGCTCCTGCCAAGAAGGGTGCAGCAGCCTTGGAAAGGTTCTGAGCTCTGGCTCAAGACACGAGGGGTGGGTGTGTCGATTCCCTAACCCAGCAGGGATCAGTTCTTGGGCTCTTCCTTTTCCCATCCCCTCCGTGCACAGGTGATGCCTGTTCTGGCTGCAATATCCTTGCAGCACAGAGCCTTCTGCCTGGGATGTGCTCAGCTGTAAAAGCTGTGTGCACTGACTTCACTCCCCACACCTTTTTGGGATGCTCAGCTCAAAGCTGAGAAAGATTTTTGGAAAAAATTTTTTTTTTTTTTTTGCATAAGGCAGCAAATCAGAGAGGAGGAGCTAAAAGCTCACAGGATTGATTTATTGACTCAAGATCCTGAAGGGGCATGAAGAAGTTATGTAAATGTGACATATTAAGAACTTTATCTGGTATGCAAAGATAATTTTTGTTTACTATACTAGGTACCCAGCCAGAGGAATAGCAAGGAAATGCAGGAGGCAGACTTTTAATTTTCCTGTATTTGCAAGGAGGGAGTGAGAGCACAGCACCAACATCTGGCTTCTTTTACTGAGGTTTAATATTGTCACCTAGTTTTCCTGAGGAGGCCCTAAGCCTTGATAATTCCTACTTTTTAACTGGCATTTCTAGAATAAATTACACTTTTCATTTTATTATCAAGATCATTACCATTCCCTCTGTTTGTTGTTGTGACAAATTGTTGGGTTTACTCCATGAAGATTTAACAACAAATTGTTTGGATTGAAACATAATGATACTGTGATTGAGAGTAAGACTTCTTTCATTTAACATCAGGCATTAAAAAATCAGTTTTAGTCTCAGTCTGAGCTCTTTTGGTAGCCTGTGAAGAGAGAGGTGTTTCTGGAAGATGATTCATCCTGTCCAAAACTAGGTGCCTAGGGCTGACTGGATGATTTTCCCAGTGAAGTTACCATTATCCATACAGCCAGGGAAAAACTGTATGACCAGCTTGGATGGGATGTCTGCCTTTTAGCTGGTTACATATTTGTGAGAAAGGTGTGCTGAAAAGCATTTTGTTACAGTCCTTTGGAGCTTTCTCTATTTCAGTTGAAGCTTTGAACCCACCTGGAGATCGAGTAAGGTCATGGCAAAGTGCACAGAAGTCAACAGTAAAGATAATTTCATTCCCAAGGTAAAAAACCAGTCCATGGAAGACCTGCTCTTGCACTCAGTGATGTGTGTGTGGATGAAAGGGGGCAGGAGGGCCCTAATGCAGACACAAATCCCTCTCTCCTCTCGAGTTGCTGAATGTTTTGTAGGAGCTGGGCTATCACACAGCATGACTCTGGATCTTGTGGGAGCCTCTGAAAGGTTTGATTTCCCACTGGAGCTTCTGAGATGACAAATTATAATTGTTATCTTCCACATCCAATTTATTAGACTGGCTTGTTGACATCTGGAGGTTCATTAAAATATTCTAATTTCTCCCTTTTTATCAGTAATTAAAAACTAAAGTGGAACAAGCCACCTTCTAAATGTGCTGTTGAGTAATTACCCCTGTAAGGATCCCTTTGCTGTCATTAGCAGAGGGATGGTTCTTTTGTTAGGCCTGCAGAGTGATTAAGCTGATCCATCTACTAGGCTGATGTTTACATCTTTCTGATTCACCCTGTTCCTGTCCTTTTAAGGTGGCCATAGGCCAGGCCACCAGGACCACATGGGTGACCACCCAACCCCTCTGTTGACACTGGGAGCAAGAATGGGACAAATGACAGAGAAACTGATGATGGGGAAATCAGTCATGCACGTTGGAATCCCTCCAAAATGAAGCATTGGCATCCTTCTAGAATGAGGGATCTTTTCTGACTTGGTGGAGTTTCACTGCAGCTCTGGAGCTGCCTGCCTGGGGACACGTAGCTGCAGTGGCTGCTGCTGCAGGGAGTCACTGTGCTGTGGATATTCTCAGAATCTCATGGGATCCACTGCCTCTGCTGCATTTGCCAGAGGAGGGGAAGGATCTGTACATTTTTCATTTTAATCATAAGCCACATCAGAGCTCCTCCCCCTCAGAATCACAATTCCAGGCAAATCGCTGTGGCTTTAGAGATGCCCTCGTTATTCCAGAGCCAAAGCACCAGCACAGAGGGTTCTTCTGGGCAGTGTCCCACGCAGGACAGCTCTGTGTCACCTGGGGCTGCACTGATCACAGAGAACCCGAGCTGAAACCAGCCTGGATGAACATCAGGTGTCCTTTTGCTGCCCTCTTTCTTCTGCTTGCAAACTTCTCTCCTGTACGTGTTAGTTCAGTCACTTCCACTTTCACCTAAGGGACTCGGCACTTAATGAATTGATTTGCTTAAAACCAGATTATTTCAAAAAGATTCACTGTAGTCAAAGCCTCTTGAATTTACAGCCCTACTAAACACCAGAGAACAGCATTTTTGGGTTTGGGAGTTTTTTTGCGGACAACTTTGAAAGGTGGTTTCATGAATGCACAGAAATTATCTGTTTGAAACATCAGTCCCAGCAGATTTATTCCTAGAATAGCTCTCCTGCTTTAACAGGTAAAGATAATTGTGCTTTCCCTCATTGTACACAATGGAATTTATTTTGCATCAAAATCCAGTTATTCTTCCCAGGTACATCCTTAAGATTGCTATTCTAACAAAGAAAAAATAACTGAACAGTTTGGATGGGCACATTGTGCTGAAATACAGAGATCAAAAATACCAGCAGCCTGTCTTTATGTTCCAAAATATTGTCATTTTAAGGTCTAATGCAATTTGGCATTAGGAGCATAAGGAGAATAGACAATATTAACATAAGATGAGAATCATCAGAGACAACTTTTCATGCAGCACTCCTTATTCAAAGTTCTTTTTATTTAATCTCACAGCACCAATATCTGAGACTTATTTATCGGGTTCCTTGTAAGCACCTTAAGCAGAAGTCAAATTACTACTCACTTTTAGAAAATAGATAAGACAGAGGAAATAATGTGTGAGAAAATTAGATATTTTCACTTTGGCAAAGGATTAGAAGCAGGTGTCTTAATGATCTACATTGTCAGATGTATTCTTTGCTGCTTTTATGAATGGTCTGGAAAACTGAGTGAGCAGCAAAGTCGGAAATTTTGGAGATTACACAAAGTGGTTGAGGGTCACTGAGGACTAGGGATGGCTGTGAAAACTTTTAGAAATATGAGAGCAAGCAGAATCTTCTGTTTGGAATAAATACAAAATAATCAGAGTTTAGCGGGGATAAAAAAAAGCAACACTAAAAGTTAGCTATTCATAAAAGCTGAAAATCTCTCAGGAAAAATAAAAGAGTAGGTCATCATTGGTGACAGTGAAAATCCTTCCTTAAAATGCAGAGACATCCAAGAACCAATTTCTGTGAGTACTGCACAGCCTGGGATGCAAAACAGGCTTTGCAAATATTACAACACTCCTTGATAAACCAAGCTTATTGGCATATCTGAATACTGTATTAATTCTTGGTTGTCTTTTTAATTGAAAGTATTTGGCAGAAATAGAAGAGGTCTAGAAATGGGATGTTGAAGTTTCCAGATAAAAGTGTTCATGGGAAGTGAAGCTCTGAAGATTGGAGCTGTCATTTAGTGATGAATACAAGGAAAAACACTGGAGAGAAGGTAACTCTTTTAGTCAAACTTATTCTTTCTTCTCAAGAAGAATAAAAGGAATTTAATTAAACTGAGCATTTAGAACAGATCAAAGAGGACTCTCCTCCACAGTGTACAGTTAATGATGAGATTTTCTCACTGCCCAGGAATTACCCTATGGCTGCTCCATCCACTCCCACTTCTGCCCCCATTTCTTCTTCTCCAGGAACTCTTGGTGCTGTCCTCTCTCCATGGCTGGCAACTTGCACAGTTCTCCTCCTAAATTACACAGCAGGTCCCCATGCCACAGCCTGGGAAATCTTTGAGTTATACTGTGGGTTCATTTACAGCTAAAAATACCTGCACTCAAGCAGGGAATTGTCACAGGCCAGCTGCAGGGCACCTGCCAACACATCCTTCTTAAACCACTCTATCTGAATCAGCTAGAGGACCCAAACTATTGACATAATACTTATTTTCACCTCCCTTGTCTGGATTTGAAACTTCAGGGCTATGATTAATTAAGCCTCTCTACTTACCCCCATCTCCTAGGTATTATTAGCCTGATGCCTGATGTAACCTTTTGAAGGTCAGAGTGCAAAGAGCTGCCAGGGATAAATCTGAGTCTCTCTTGAAAATCACACTGTTCCTTTAGCCACTAGCCCACATCCTTCCACAGCAAAGTCTTTTCCTCAGTCTTCTATGAATTCCCAGGCAGGGCACTGCAGTTGCTGCAAGCATCAAAAACAAACAAACAAACAAAATCTGGCAATCTCACATCATAATTGGCATTCCAATAACTCTTGGCCAAGACATTTAGACAAACAGGACAACCCAGCTCTGTCTTACACCTTTTCTTCTGACTAAATGGACAATTCCATTTGGGTTGAATGAAATTTTGGAGGGACACCTGGGACTCAGACTGATTTAACATTGTTTTCAACATTACAAGGCCTTATGGAAGCTGAATTAGAAGGAGAACACAGCATTTTCCTTTCTAAGCAGGAGCATTGCTAAGGTGTAAAAGCCCACAGGAAGCAGCGGAAGGTCGTGTTGACCTTGACCACTCTTGATCTTCCCTTTTGAGTGCTTTAGCAGTAATTGCATCACTGAATTGTCTCCTCAACGGTTCAGGAATTATATTTTTTGCTTCCTTGGTGCTTCTTTATGCAGCCATCTAAAATTCCTGTTATAGAATCACAGAATGGCCTGGGTTGGAAGGGACTTTAAAGATCACCTCATTCCCATCCCCTGCCACAGGCAGGGACACCTTCCACTATCCCAGCCTGCTCAGAGCTTCATCCAGCCTGGCCTTGGGCACTGCCAGGGAACCAGGGGCAGCCACAGCTTCTCTGGGGAACCTGTGCCAGGGCTCACCACCCTTCCAGGGAAGATTTTTTCTAATCTCTCCTGTTTTCAGCCTTTTGAATGCTACCAGAAACACAGTTAAAGACTGCAAGGTAATGAAAACATCAATTTGTTGGCACATGTTCTTGTGTGCAGTGGCTAAATTTGGGACACACTTGTTTTCTTTTTTTCTACTGCAGAAAGGAAAGTGTAAAGTCTTGAACTTCGCAATGTTACCTGAATGGCATTTTTTTAACAGTTTAGGTCCTTTCTTTGTAGAAAGAGACCACTGATCTACAATGCCTTGGAATTCTGCCCAGAGCAGCTGTGGCTGCCCCATCCCTGGCAGTGCCCAAGGCCAGGCTGGATGGGGCTCTGAGCAAGCTGGGATAGTGGAAGGTGTCCCTGCCCATGGCAGGGGAATGGGACTGATGAGTTTTAAGGTCCCTTCCAACCCAAACAATTTTATGGTTTAGGTGATCACCTTGAGTAACCATTGATTTTTCTAAAAGTGGATGAATGTTTGTACTCAGTGAAAATCAGGCCCTGTTGCAATAATACCATCTTCATTCTCCAAGGTCAACAGCACATTTGGAAAATCTCAATTTCTCTTTTTGCTCCTTATCTTTTGCTCTGATGTAGTTCCAGAAACGAGGGCAGGGACAATATGGGTTATAGATCAGGGAAAGACAGTGGTGTTTATATTACCAGGGTCCTCACCTGACTGTTTTTTTCAATAGAATTTATTAGTAATGATCAATTTACAGCTTGGAGAGTTAAATACAAAATCCTGTGCAGTCCAATGTCCAGTAAAGGAATGCAAATAGAAATAACACTGTGATCTTCTCTAACACCAGTTAGCCTCCCACAGAGGTCTCAGGAAAAGGACCCAGACTCAGAGTGGATATCTGCTGGACCCTTGGTGCCAGAGCCAAGGCAGCAGGAGTGGCACAAGGGATATTTCTGTTGTTACTCAACCTGCCAAACACTGAGCAAATAATCAGAGGCATTGATGAGCAGTTACATTTCTAAGAGAAGAAAAAAAAAGCCAAATTAAATCAGCAGGGATCAAGTTAAAAATTACTGATTGTATGCACTGCCAGTACTTACAAGAGATCTTGTTGTTTTGGTTTTTTTTCTTCCAGTGTAGTTTTGGTGATTTTTGTAGGGTCTCACCCTATCTGTCACTGCTCTCTGGAAGTACTGTGTCACTCCATTTTCATCTCCATGCTGCAAATACATCACTTGCTTTAGTTTCCAGAACCACTTCCACAAACAGGAAGAGATTATCTAGGCTTGGTTTTTTACTTTCTTTTTTATTCTTAATCCTTTGCAAAATAGTCATTTCTTCAAGAAAGGAAGAAATTTGGCTCTGTGGTGACACCAGAGGCTGTCAAACTTATCAGCACAGACTGATAAGTGTATTTTAATAACAAGTTTATTTTAATTGTTCTCATCACTAGCATTGCTCAGTAAGTTCACGTTTGCATTGATGCACACTGAGGTGTGTATAATTTATAAATTTTCTATGTATATATGCCTGTATGCAATGTTTAAAAGAAAAAAAATCATTGCTACGTAGGTCAGTGATTTTCCCTCGAGAGCTCCTCAGAAGCAGCATCCATTTTGCATGAGGAAGGAAGGGATATTGAAAATATTTTGCAGGGTACTTTCCCTCTCTCAATTTGCTTTCTTCTTTAGCTTTATAAGCCACTGGCAAGTCACCTGCAGGAGTGATATTCTAAGGGGTCAGCAGAGCTGGTCAGATGGGGTGACCTCGAGGCCAGCAGGAGGTAATGATCAGATTAGCTGAGTCAGAAAGGCCAACCACAGCTCTATTTATACCATGCTCCCCTTCAGAGGAGCTCACCTAATCAGATCTGTCCCCAGGAATATGTTTATCCTGTCTAGAGCCTGCCTTTCAAAGCAATTTCTTTTTAGATCCCAGCTCCCTGTAAACCCAGGAGTGCTGAGATCCCAAAGGCTCTTTTGATTTCCCTCATTATAAGAGTGTTATGAAATTTAAATCCAGACTATAAATGCCCAGTTTTAATCCAGGTATGGAAAGCTGTGCTTCTGCCTCAATCCTGCTGTCAGCAAGAAAACCTTGCTCCAGTTCTTTCTGCAGACTTGTTTTTTCCATGGACTTTAACAAATTATTCCTTCAGCTTTGAGCATCTTCCCTGGCTGGAGGATTGCTGCCCTGCAGGAGGCCAGGGAGGTGTGTGATTTCTGCCACCAGGAGAAATGCCACCAGGGGAGATGCCTGTGCTTCCCCTTAAGGATAGTGCATCCCTGAAGGATGCAGGCAGCATTCCTGGCCTTCTCCAGATGTGTGTTGTTGTCCTCCCTGATTTTAACATTCTACTGAACACCCCAGGTGGCAGCAACAAAGCCAAAGCAGCTCAAAGCTTTCAATGATCCAAAAATCTGAGGAGAAAGTCAGCTGAAGTCATCTATGAGGAGACAAAGCAATTCCCATTTCCTGCCTCTGAGGTGCAGCTTTCTTCCAGGCTGATTACATCTGAGTCTTTCCCCAAAATTAACCCATTCTGGTGACCTCATTTGATGCAGTAAGGCATTATGTGCAGAAATATTAATGAACAGGTGCTTTTGGAGATGTTCCTCCAAAATCTGTGTTTGTGGATCACACCAACACATCAGGTGAGTTCTCTCCTCCTTCCCTGCCCATCCCAGTTCTGCAGGTGATGGTTTTTATAGGGAATATCACAGTGCAGCAGTGTTGGGCCAATGAACTTTACTTCTCTTTGCTGTTTCTTTGCCAAAAACAAAGTCAACCTTTTTTGTTTGTATTTTGAGCAGTGACTTTAAATCCTGAGTCTATCACTTAAGGAAGCCAAAAAACCTGGGAAGGGTGAGGTTTTACCCCAAAACTTATGGAGATATTCAATGCACAGCTTTGGAAACAACTTTGATAAGCCAAAAATTTCTGCTGCACTTCTTCAGCAGCACAGAGGGGGCTGCACAGTTGCTCTAAACCAGGAAGGAAAAGTGCATCTCTCATCAGTAAAGCTGTTGGCTGTGTTTTGCTTTGCACTGCATTTGTATCCCTGCATTTGTCAGCTTTTCTTGCCTTTTGTTTTGTTACTGCGGCAGAGAAGTCAATAAACACGAGTTTCAAGTACTTTTCAGATTGTGGTTATGATATAACATTGCCATTAAATCCTTTTTTTTTTTCCCATATGTTGCCTCATCCAGAGGGATCTTTTCACTTCTGTTACACTCAATTTTTACAGTGAGTGCTAAAAAGAGCAAGAACCACGAGGCCCAGTTCCCAGAGCTGGTGCTGGTACCTGAAGGGAATGGACAGCAGGGGGAAGATGGTTAAATCCTTAAGACAGCCCTGATGTCATTTTACACCCCTGTCCTCATTCTTTGCCCAGAAGATGATGGGTAAGTAGTAATCTATGACAACTCTGGCTGGAAATTATTCTGCAGGCTGGACTAAAAACATGTTTCTGTGTTTTCCCTGTGTCAGTCACCCCCTCCTTTTCTGATATGCACAGTACCAACACAAGGAGAGGAAAAGGAATTGTTTAGGGTGGGATGAGGTGTAACCAGGGGCAATGGGAGGAAACGGAGCACAGCAATGTCTAGGCTGACTATCAAGAAAAACATCCTAACACTGAAGCCTGAAAGGGCTGTTAAATATCTCCCAAAGGAAGCAGTGAGAACCTTTATCAATGAGTCATTTCAAACTTTGAAGGACAAAGCCCAAGTGTGGGGAATGGTTCTGTGCTGGCAGGGCATGAAGGTTCTTTCTCATTCCTCCTCGCTGACTCCCTGCCCTCACCCTCCTGAGAGAAACAGAGCCTGAAAACACAAGACTGGTGGTTTCCTAACACAGGCAGAGAGAAAAACAACATCCTTTGAGACTGGGAGCCTGGGAAGTGTTTTTAAAATTAGCTTCAATAACATGACAGATGATAACATGTTTTAGAGTAATTTTCTTTCTTTGTTGTTTTTTTTTTTTTTTCAGCCACGTGTGTCTGGCCTGGCAGGAGATTTCTTGTGAATTAATGAAACATCAAGGCTGCACTGCCAGCCAGACTGGAGTGGTGTGTTTCCAGGAGAGAGCCTGAGCTGGCAGACCCTCAGCTGCTACAAATCAATTAAGTTCCTCTGATTGCAGCAGAGAGGGCCACTGACTACAGCTGCAGAGGATCTGGCCCATTCCACACTGCAACAGAAAGACTGCTTTCATTTTGCCGAGAGCTGGACTATTTAAAATTTAAATGCTGTTAAATTTTAAAATCCCAATTTAATTTAAAATTCCCTTTGCAGTTTCTTTAAGTGACAGCATTCCTCATTTCTGCTCCAAAGAGCTGAGACCTTACCTTTGCCCAAGACTGCCACTTCAGGGTTTGTAGGGCTTCACTGTCCTGTGGCCAGCAGATATGATTTGCCATGCCCTCAGATTTTTTGATGAGCCCAGTTTCTTGCTTCTCTTGGTCAAATAACTGTAATAAGAACAATCATGGAATGACAGAATCATGGAATCAAAGAATGGGTTCAATTGGAAGCACCTTAAAGATTCTCCAGTTCCAACCCTGTGCCACAGGCAGGGACAGCTTCCCCTAGACCAGGCTGCTCACAGCTCCATCCAGCCTGGCCTAAATAGCATCAGAAGTCAGCCAACACTCCCCAAATTGCCTGAATCCCTGGAAAGCAGCAGCCTGCCTTGGTGCTGGCAGGAGAGGAAGCACGATGGAGAAGGAGCCCCTTGTCTATGGCAAAGCCCTGGTGCTCAGGCAGGCTGTAAAGGCATAAAGTGCTTCTAACAAGCATGGCCCAGCCCTGCGTGCACTGTGTGTGCTGGAGGCTTCAGTTTTGGGAAGAGAGGATTCTCCCAGCTCCCTGGACAGACTTTTGGATGTGTTGCAGGGCTGTTGCACTGCTTGCATTTGTGGGGAGTGAGTGTGACTGCAGTGTGAAGAGAAGCCCAATGTTTGAGTGTGCAGCCTCTGGCCGTGTTTTGCTGTGTCTCAGATTTACAGGTGAGTGTTTTGCCTTATCAAACGTTATTTCATGGCATCTGATCCCATCAGTGAAGAAGAAAATCCTTCTCTCCCTCATGGCTGTGAGGGAAGGAGCTGTCCTGGAGAGATGCAGAAAAAAAGCAATAGAGAAGAGTTGGGAGTGGGGAAGGAGGCCAGGGGTTAAAGCAAGAGGGACGAGGGTTAAAGGAGCTTGGAGGGGCTGAGGAGGTGTTGTTAGACCTAGGAGAGCAGTGCCTGTGACCACAGGCAGAGCTGCACCCCAAAAGGCAGCACCACATCCCAGGCTGGGAGACATCTCTTCAGTTCATCACTTGCTTTTTTTTGTAAAGATTTTGAGCTTCCAACCAGCAACTGGATTTGTAATTTGGCAAGGAAACTTGATAAAAACCAGGCCAACAACCCAAAGCATGTCATCACAAAAAGTTACAGCCTATGCATTTAGCACCTCGCTGCAAAGCCCAGCTGAGATCCAACTTTCCAGTGTAATTTTCCTGCACATCTGCCAAGCAGTGTGTGGAAAGAGCCATCTGTGGTGTCTTACCAGGGCATTTCCCAGTCACAGCTTCCAAAGGATAACTCAAAAACTGGCTTCTGTACGTGCCATTGCTCAGAAGGGCTTGAGTTTTCACAAAAATATTAGTTAAAGCTGAGAGAACAACTGATGAGTCCTGCTGTTTAGTCTGCTCTGTTTGGATCTGGAGCTAATCAGACTACTCGGCAAAATTAACATCTCCTAAGTACTTCATAATCCAATTTACATTTTACATTTTAAAAAATTTGCTTTAAAGAATTAATAGCATGTCCATCAGGCACTGTTCATTTAACATTTTTGTGTCAGGTGATATCTTGGATAACCAAGATCCTGATGATGCTTACATTTAAATCTCCAAATTAGGGAATTAGTGATTAAGGGAAATGGTGCATTGCCCATCCCTGGGAACACTGGTCCAGCCTGAGTTTCTTTTTGGGATGCAGGCTTTTGCCAGGCACATCTTGTGCAGCTCAGAAGAATGTCTGGAGGAAAGTCCATATGCAAGAGGCCAGACTTCATGATCTAATGATCCCTTTGGCCTCAGAAGCTTGAATCACTGAATTGGAATCTGTGAAAAAAGTGTCCCCATCTGTAGAAATGAACTGGCTCGATTGCAAATGGGTCAGTTAAACTCAAACTGACAACCCTCTGGGGTCATCATAAAATCCACAAATTGGACTGAAAGGCATGTAAGTATAATTAAACTTCTGTAGTTTCAAGCTAATGCAAAATTTCTCACTTCCTGTCCAGCACTCCTGTGTGATGTTCCTGTGCTTGCCTAAAAATCTGATGCATTATTTTCACATCCCTCCACACAGATCTCTAGCTGGGATGCAGTGTGAGCGTGAGGCTGGAGCTGGAGTGACCAAGTGGAAGGCCCATCCTGCTCTGGGCAGTCACAGATATCCCCTCCAGGTATTAAACCAGGTAATTCTCATAGTGAGCAAAGGAGGAACCTTGTCACCTCCCTTCCTTCCTTTGCTTTCCTCTCCTCTCCCACTGCTGACACAAGTCCAGCCCTGTGCTCTCATCTGCTCCTTCTCAAACTTCTCATCCCCTCTCCCCCTCATCCCTCTCCTGTTTCTCGATCTCCCATCTCACTTTAAAACACAAAGCTCCTCCAAAACCTTAGGAATTGAATTTTAGAGGAATCAAACACTGCCTGAGCCAAGTCAGGCTCTGATTTACTGTTTTTCTGGGACAAAGACAATCAGCTGTGGAAAATGCTGTAAAAAGCTGGGTGCCACAGCAGGGTGGGCTGTGAGATCAGCCCTCTGGAGCTGAGCAGGACCAGACCCGGGCAGGAGCAGAGCGTGGCTGCAATGTTCACAGTGCCATCTTTTGGATAAGGTGGAAAACTGTACTGAGTTCTCAGAGCCATCCAAAAACTCTCCAGACAACTCTCCCAGAGAAAAAGATGCTTTTTATCCCGGCTGCTGCCAAAATTGCTAACTTGATTCCACTTGGAGTTTTCACTGGGAGAAGTTATTCTTCCCTTCAAATTCAGAGCTGCTCTGTGGTGTGTCTGCACTGCATCCAGCCTCTCTCCAGCTGCATTTCAGCAGGGCAGCACAGGGAAAACCACTTTGGAAAGGATTTTTCTGCAGGAACTCGGATGTCTGATGGAAGCCTCTGTGCCTCCCTATGCTGGAAAGCCTGACCACAGGCAGGAGCAGCATGGATGCAGAGGGGGCAGCAGTCCCAGGATTTGCCTGGGCTGATTAAGCTTTAGGACTGAAATAAGGAAAAACTCAAAAACCCCAGTGTACCCTGGATGTAATCTTATACTAACCCATGCAACACCCCAGTAATGCTGTGGTAGAAATGAATGCTGCACCTCCACTGGGCTTTTGAAATTCCATTAGACGATCCAATTCCTGAAAGGGCCTTAACTGAGAATACACTTATCCTCAGTAGTCATGCTAATGCTAACTGTGTCTGAGCCAAGATTCTGTAAATCCAAGTCAGCTCTGTCTCTTGTGCCTAATAATATGAAGCAAGAAATAGCCTGGCCTTAGAAAAGTTGTGGGGCTTGGCCTCAGCCCATATTGATTATCTAGCTCCGAAATGGAGCCCAAACTTCTGGTTCTTGCCCAAACAACAATCATCTTGGAACTTCCTGCCTACAAATCAGACTGGCAGATATTGAGTGTGCTGAGTTTGTTCAGACTCACATCTTCCAGTTTTAGCTGAGCTCCCTTTTGTTTACAGATACTTTTCTTGAGCAAAGTCTTCTTCTAGTTGCATGCTTTTCATGGAATTAAAATACTCCAAGACTTGTAGAAATCTTCTTTGGTCAAATCCTACATTCATGAAATTAATGGCAAGATGCTGCTGATTTTATTGTAATCAACTTTTCCCCACTGGGAAACTCTCATCTTTCCAGTAGCTGCTAGAAAGCAGTGCTGTATGACACCAGGGCTAACTAAGCAATGTGATGAAGCTAACTAAGCAATGGTTCAGCCAAACCATCCCATAAATGGGAGCTTATCAGAGACATCTGAGCTACTTCTATCAGCTCAGTGAGGAGAAATTCAAACTCTCTGGTCACCTCTGCATGCCAGACTCTGTCACTGACCTGCAGCAACTATTGCTCCAGCCCCTGAGCCCATCAAAATCAGGATAAATGAAGCTGGCAGAACACAGCCTGGAGTGCAGAAGGTTAGGACATCTTCCCCCTGTTTTTTATTGCTGAAAATTACCCTCACCAAATTACCATCACCCGTTTTAATGGATTGGGTTGTTTGTCACACCTTTGGCATTCCATACTCTCCCACAAGTCAAGCAATCATTGAGAGAACACGCCACACTCTGAAATCCACCCAGCTGAGTTTCCCTCTCCTATTTGCAACTGCTGTCATTTGTTGAATGTTGATGAGAGGATTTTGGCCACACAGGTGTGTGAAGTCTGCCAAGAGAAGCTGTGGCTGCCCCATCCTGGACGTGTTCAAGGAGCTGGGTGGAGTTGTGAGCAATCTGGGATAGTGGAAGATGTCCCTGCCCATGGCAGGGGATGGAACTGGATGATCTTTAAGGTCCCTTCTAACCCAGACTACCCTATGGCACCATGATGCTGTGACACCAGGGCCTCTCTCAGCACCCCTGTGCCAGCAGAACTCTGTCTGAAGGGCTGCTTCACCTTCTCATCCCTATTTCCCTGCCACACTGAGATGGAGATGGGGGATAGGGGATAGAAATACCTTCATTTGACATGGTGGCATGGAATGGAAAGCCCTTGAACACAGCTGCTTTCCATGCAGATGGAAAGCCCTTGGACTTGGAGAAGGCTGCTGCCCAGCTGGATTCATTTTCTCAGGACTGAATGCCAGGGAAAGGACAAAGTGTTCACCCAGTGGGGAATGAGTCCATGGAGGGTACAGGTGCCTTTGGGAAAAAATAGAGTTTCTACTGCAGGGCAAGCTTGGCCAGCTGGGAATGGACTTGTCCCAAGGTACTGAGAACTTCTGCCCTATCTGGGCAACTGAGACCCCAAAAAAACCCTTGTGAGTAATGGAGTACGCTGAGCTCTTTAGTGGACTTTGAGGGAAGCCCTCAAACCGGTGGGGACGTGTCTGTGCTGTTCTGTAACCCTCTCTCAGCTGTTTCCTTGGTGTGCTGGCTGAAGTGCTCTTTGCTGCCTTGGGAAAATGAGTGCATCTCTCCAGCTTCACAGGTCCCTACAGATGTGGGTTGTATGCTGGGACACCAGAGATGATGTTCTGGAGCCATGTCAGGTGAGCAGGTGAGAGAGAAAACCCTCCTGGTTTTCACAAGGATGATTTTGTTGGCAAATGCCAGGTCCTGAGTATGGAGGCTGTTTGTGTGCAGCAAATGTGGCCAGGAAAAGCAACCCTAGAGACCTGTTCAGATGAAGGGAAGCCTTAGAGAAAACCAGTCCAGCAAAAGGAGTTTTATTAGGTCTCTGTGGCAGATGGATTGAATTATTTGAGCTTAAGCTAATACAAACTTTCCATGTCAGACACTCTGAGTTTCACTTCATGAGGACTGAAGAGGTTTAGGCTGTGTCTCTTTAACGTGCTGCTGAAGTTTGCACATGCAGATACACATATTTGGGGCTGCTAAAATAATCCTGTGTGTGAGGGAAACTGTGAGCAACTGAGGGAGAAAATGACACTTTTGAAAACTAAAATATGCTTCAGAATCTGATGCATGCTTTGAAAAACAAAAATGTTTTATCGCTGAAGATTCCTGGCTTTTGAGCAAGTGCCAATCTGAATCCAGTTTTGCAGTTTCCACTCTGCCATCTCCACTCTTGCCCTCAGTGGGATTTTTGCCTGAGTGGGAGCAGGAGAGCTGGGCCCTTGGACAGCAGAGCTGTTCCTCCCCAGGGACAGCCTGAAGGGCAGGGTAGGGCAGTGATTTTTCCTACAAATGTGACAGTACAAACATCCACATCCATTTAGGAAATCAGCTCACCCTGGCAAAACACCCCATGCATTTTTGGCCCTGTCTCTTCAAGAATCCTGTTTAACTTTACTCTTAACTCCTTGAAACAAAGCTTTGCACATGCTTGTGTAGTTTGCAGGACAAGGAGCATTACATTTTATCACCCAGAATCCAAATAACAATGTTTTGCTCTATAAGTCTCTGTGCTCTTGAGCTAAATGCTATCAATTCAGCTGATGGAGTTAACAGCAAAAATGTAGAAGGAAACAGAGTTGGCGAAATAGCTTGTGATTATTATCTGAGGGCTGGGTGGAGCAGCTATTGGAGAGGCAGCAGCTGGGAGCTGGCTCTCCAGAATAGAGAAGCTGACATTACAGAACTTCTTTCCCTCTTAAATGCTTTGGTTTTCTCTGAACTTTCCAACTTCCTGGGAGGGGTGGCAGCTATGTGACCTGCAAACCCCGGGGAGACTGATCCCAGCTTTTAGATCAAGGAACTCAAAGTGACAGTGGGAACAGAGAGGAAAAACAAATGCTTCTTTTAAGGAATGCTCTTTGAATTATTTATCTGCGTGTTACTGAAGTCTGTTTTGTTCCTCACTGTAGTAGCTATGAGGCAGTCTAATTACAAGTACTTAAGACACAAATAAATTACCTTGCCAGGCATGATAAATGCTTCTTGTAAAGCCCACAAGTACTGTTTCTGCAACTGCAGCCAAGAAGCCTTAACAGACCACCTGTTAGGTGAGATGCAAAATTATCACTAGCATGTTATGAATAATCTGAATTCCAGGGAAAATAGGGGGTAGTTTCTTTAGTGTCCTGGAAACTTGTAGCCATCCTTATCTGTTTGCTGCATTCCTAGTGCCAGTTCCTCAGGGATGCAGTAGGGCTCATCTTTAGCTCGATGCTTTGAGAACCAGCAGGGTACCGTGAGGACAATGACCTGGTTTGGGTGGGTGTCCAAAGCTTTGCTGCTCAAATGCCATGAGAGCTGTGTACCTGTTTTTTCCTGTCTCTCCATGAGAGCTTTGTACCTGTTTTTTTTCTGGCTCCCCTTCATTCTTTCTTTCCAGCCTTCAGAAGGCATTTTGTGACATCCTCACTGATACACAGTGGTTGTGCTGGGGAAAAATGACAACGTAAGAACATAAGCATAGATACAAAGCAACTCCATGGGTAGAGGTGATGTTGATAGAGGCAGACTTCTGAAAATACCTGACAGACTTCAAATGTCAGGTTTCTTTTTGAGCCCTAAATAAACCTGCTTAGACTGCTTCTTTTGTTTTTTCATAGCTGCAAATTTAACTCCTTGCAAAGGCATCCTGTGATCTCTCAGCTCAAAGCTGCATTTGCATTTTAGACATGGTTGTCTTTCAAAAGCATCAAAGTGGACTGGAGCAAAGGTCTGTGGTGGCTGAGGAAAAAGCACAATCACAATGGGATGCCAAAAATCATCTCCCTGAGGCTGCAGTTGGATGCAGAGTCCTCAGCCCAGGCTGCAGCCAGAAGCTCTCTGGCCATGAGCAGCTGGGAGGAAACACCGCTCAGATGTAGCCAGAGCCACAAGTCCTACATCTACAAGTGCCTCTCTTTGGGAGGAGAAACATTTTCAGCCCACAAAAACTCCTGCCTGGACATACAAGGCAATGCTCCAGGCTTCAAAGTAGGCTTACACAGGGCAAGAATGGAGCCTAGACTTGGTGTGAGGTATAGGAAAGGACTGGACCTGCTTAGCCTGTGTAGGGTGCCAAGGGATGGCCACCTGCTCCCTAGAGTGATACCTCGATCCCCTGAGATACAGCCTCGAAGATGGGCTGAAGGAGGAGCCCAGGCCAGCACGGGCTGTGTAAATCCTCCTCTATTTGCACTGGGACCTCAGGGACGTGGGCAGGGCTGTCCCTCCACCAGCCATGAGCAGGAATTTGCAATGTAAAGCATTAAGCTAAGCTCTCACAGAAGTTTCTGAGGACTTTTTTTCTGGGGCACACTGTGCTTCCTCAGCAGTTTTGGAAGAACGGCGAGCTGACAGCGCCGAGCAGCCGGAGGCACTGCTTGAAAGCTCTGCTCTGCATTAGCACTTGGTGGGGAGAGGCTGCAGGAGAGGTTTACCTGCTGCAGCTCCCTGGGCCCAGCACGAGCTCCTCTCATCTGCCTGCCTCCAGCTCTGTACCTTGCCTTCAGAAGCCACTTCACACACCAGCACAACGAGGGCTTTCTGAGGATGCAGTAAGGTCCCGTGGAAGCATCTGTGTCAAGCACATGCCAAAGCAGAGGTCAGGGGCGTTCTGATTCCCACAAAAAACCTGCAAATTAAGTGGCAGCCCCTGTGATCACTTCAGCACTCAAAAGGATGGCATCAGACTGTTAACTCTTGTGGCACGTGGCACCACTGCTCTGGTTTCCTGAGCAAAAAAGTCCATTTATGTTGGCAGTATCTGCAGCAGTGAGCAATCAGCCAGGGCCTCTTCTCTGCCCTGAGGTCAGGCAAGCATGTCCAGAGCCCAGCTCAGTCCTCAGGGCTGGCCTCATTTTCTCCCCAGGACAGGGTGAGCTCACCCATCCTGCGGTCAGGGCCAGCCCCAGGGCTGCCAGCTGGGACATCCCCAGGGCACCGTGGGCCAAAACGGTGGCAGGGAATGTGTAACACTTCAAAACCACATAGGGCTCTGTGTTGCTGCTGGAGGCTGTGCCTGGACTCTCTTTGGTTTACTGGTGCAGATATCATCACTGGAAATAAGAGGAGAGACTGAAGTGATGCTCTGCTCAGTTATAAAAAAGGTAAGAGCTTAAATTATTGTCCCTTTCCCCAGGGAACTACACAGGCTGCCTGGGGAGAGCCTTCTGTGCTACAGGGACGTGTGGTCTCTCCTCCCTGCCTGATCACAAGTTGATGGGAAATGTGGCAGGGGTATTGGGTACTCATCCCTCCAAGCCCAGAAAAGATGGCAAATTTTCAGTTCTGCCCCGTTTCCAGAGGAACCTGCAGGGAGTTGTGTGGTGTGGCTGAAGCCAGCCCCTCCAGTGAGCTGCCCCTCCACATAATCCTGTAATCCTGCCGGGCAGCCAGAGCTCAGAGCCTGGCAGAGCTGCTTCCCTGGCATGACAGCAGCGTGAGTCAGTGATGAGCTCGCTGTAACCCACTTATTTATAAGAACTGTGTACAAAGACTATTTTTTTTTCCTCTCCTTGGCCGCAGCAGACGCTTCCAGCAGGGAGAAGCCTCTTTGCTCTGAGCTCACAACGAGCTCCCCAGCATGGATGAAGCCTCTCTTCTCTTTGCCTTTGCAGGATGCCCTCAGACACTTGCAGCCCTCGGAGCCAGCAGGGAGACACCCAGCCCCAGCTTGCAGGGAATGGCTGCAGGGCTGGCCGTGGCCAGGATCCTGTTGCAGGTGTGTGTCGGTACCTCAGACATGACCTAGAGGGAACCAAAACCCTCAAGCCCCAAGTTGTGTCCCCTCCAAAAGGCCACACCCTTCCAATTTCCACCTAACTCATCATTCCTTCCCCACCTGGGTTTTTTCCAAGCACTGCATCAGTGGGATCTGTGTAGCCCAGGAGGCCAAGTCTCCCCCTGCCTTGCGTCAGGTACTGGAATAACAACACAGGGCAGGGCTTCAGACGTGCCAAGGCAACGTTCATTTGCCTAAATGCAGTCATGCAGTGCTATTTTAAGCACATGTGTTTATGCTGCCCAGCCTCAGACTGGCTGGTTTATACATCCCACAGTGCCCCACACACCCATATGGGCCTGGCATGTCTGACACGCAGCCCCTGAGAGTCCCATGCCCTTCTGGACTGGCAGGGAAGGGCTGGGCATGACACGAACACATGACTAAAATAGCACAAGACACCTCTGCTTCAAGCAGCTAAGTCCTTCCCACCACCAGCTTCAGTGTTTCCCTGGTCTGCACAGTCCCACTGGTCCTGCTGCTAAAGCCTTGCTATCAAAGGCTAATTTTCCACGTCAGTGCAATTTTAATTTTCCAGAGTTGCGCCTAGTTATGACTGGTTATTTATTGTTCCAGCAAGAGAAGGACTTGATGAAATGTTCAAATCCATATATAATAAAGTTCAGGATAACCTGGCACTCACAAGAGCATTGAACAGTGTAGAAGTGCCAAAAGCAATATAGGATTTGATAGGACTTGGTTGGCTGCACAGTGTGAATACTTATAGATCACAGATCTGAGTCTTTATGGCACTGCCTCTTGTGTGGTCATTTATTATGCCTTAAAATGGGTGAGCAGTCAGCCTTTGAAGTACTTGATAGCAACTTTGCAGTGGAATGAGTGACTGTAAAGTGTGTTATCATTTTGTACTCTAAATTTATTAATGCAACAAGACCTTCCTACCCTAATGCTTTCATTTTCTCATGACCAGGTTCTGGTTCTATTTGTCTTTTGGAGGAAAACTGGCATATCTGGATGTGCATGTAGACACAGGCAAAGTGATTAGCCTGCCTTGCTGGTGGCACCACGTAAGTAGGTTTTGATTACAACACAAGAAGTGTTTCATTACACAAACCAACTGCTCTTGTGGTAGCAAGAGCTAACAGAGCTGTGGTCTGAGTAGGTTTCAGCTGGTGAGGCAGTGCACCTCCATGGGTACCATGATGGTTCTGCTCCAAAAGGTTTCAGCTTCTGGAGCTCTTTGACATCAGCAGGAGGCAAAGCAGGGGAAGGGTAGCTACAAAAGAGCTATTCTCAACCTGCCCTGCTCAGACAGATTGGCTTTTACTTCTGGGTTGCAGGGTCAGTGCTCAAGATGCAAAAATGCACCTCCTTGTTATGCACAGGGAGCACTGGGACAGGGATTCAAATCCAGCCACAGCACCACCACCCTTAGGCGTGTGGGACATCTCTGAGGTCAAAGAGACTCGAGGGCCAGTGCAAGCAGCCAGCTGGGCCGTGGCAGTGGGACTTTGTGGGGCAGCAGGGTGGGAAGGTCCCTGTGCTGGAGCAGATTTTGCCATCCACCCCTCCCTCCGAGCTGTGCCTATTGGGAGCTACCCAGTCTTTGGCTGCATAAGGAGCTAAGTTTGGTGGTTTGGAAGTAGAGATAGAGGGGTAGTGGGGGTAAGTCTGACAGAGGGTATGGCACATCACCAGAGCAGGGGAAGGTCTGGCCTGCAGCCCTTTACCAAGTCCAGTCTGCAGAGGTCTGAGTCCCTTACAGATCAATGTCATTTCTTGGGGATGGAGATCAGAAATGGCTAATTCTTAAAAAAAAAAATCAAAAAGGTGATTTTAAAAGTCTGGACTCTTTGCCAGCTGAAATAAAAAAAATCAGGAGAGAGGGAGAAACATGAACTGCCCATTTTAACTGTTATTTACACAAGAACCCAGCTGCATGTTGGGCTGTGAATGCATTCCCTGCTCTTCTCCGGCACACAAATGCAACGCAGCCATGAAACGTGAGTTAACATGACAACTGAGACCTGCAGCCTGTGGGTCTCAGCATTTTCACTCTGTTTTCCCTCCCCTTGCCCTCAGCACACAAGCCCTGTGAGAGCCCATCAGGCTCAGACAAGTCCCTGGGGCTGCAGCAGAAGCAGAAGCCCCAGGTTCCACCAGCAGCAGGGATGCAGCAGCAGCTGCCATTCACACTCATTTATGGCCCAGCTCTTCTTGTGAATGGCAGAGTCTTCACACCGAAAGCCAAATGCCAAGGGAGCTCTGGATGTGTTTAAACAAAGCTAAGCTTAATTAGAGCTGCTCAAAAATTAAATGCAGAAGCAGAGTGTATTTATGTTTGCACTCAGGAATATATAAGGCTCTCGGGCAGATCTAGGTCACCTCAGCTCAAGCAGAATTACTGAGGAGTGCAGTGTGTGGGCAAACATTGTTCAGTGGGAAAGGGATAACTCCTACAGGAGCTGCAATTCCCCCACTCACAGCTCTGGCCTTCAGAGCTGGATGAGGCACAACCAATGCCAAGAACTCAGAAACCTCAAATTAGTGTTCATATAACAGAATCTGCCTCATTTTGCCTTTTGGCTTGTCTTTTTTTTCTCTGTCTCTCCTTATGTGTGTCTCCTTTACAGCTACCACAGTGCATCCTCCTGCACAGTCATGAGATGCAGAAACTCTTTCTTTTCTCTGATTAAAGCTGGGACTCTCTTATAATCATATGACTCAGAGTGCCATAGGTCTAAGAGAAACACCCCACATAGGAGCCTTGAGATCAATCCCCATATATTTCCACCTCCAAGTTGTGCTGCTGAGCTGTTACCAAACAAAAAGGGTATTTTGTATGCTAAGGAATACTCAGGCTTTTGATTTTGTCTGCTGCCTTTCAAGCAGCAGTCTGCAGGTCTAGACTCTGCCTAAGGCAGCTGCTTGCCCCTGAGTCACTGCTTGTGTGGTTCCCTTGTTTAGGTGAGGCTGGGATGGGCTGTGGTGGCTGCAGCACAAGGCTGGAGGCACAGCAGCAATCTGAAGCCCCTCAGATCAAAGATTTGGGAAAGGTCAAGTATTTAGTGTGCATGGGCTTTGGGGTCAGCTGGGCTTGAGGTAAAGCCCTGTGACTAGTGCAGGGCATGGGAAATCTCTCTCCTGTTTGCCCAAGAGATTCCTCCTCCTGCAGGCAAAGCAGAGAAGGTCTGTGTCCTGCTGAAGAATCAGGGCAACTCAGTAAATTCCAGGAGCTGTTGAAATTCTGGATTTTCATGCCAAGAAATATGAACGTTTTCTAATATTATTTCAGGGTGAGTCAGCAAAAACTCAACAGCAGTCCTCATTCTTAATTTGGCCTCATTTGGAATAAGATATTCAGCTTGCAGCAATGATAACAGACCTAAAGGAGCTCTCTGGGGAGGAGAGCCATTCTAAAGGAGCCCATTGGGATATGAGAAAGCAAAATCCTGCTCCCACCTTACTTTTTTTTTTTTTTTTTTTTTTGCCTGGCAGCTCTTTTTCAAAGGGGAGCTGTGTTCTCAGAAATTTTTGGGCAATTCCAGTGGATACACAACACCTGATTCCAGAACATGCAGCTCTGCAAGAAGCAGGTGCTCAGGGCATCCTGCTTTCCTATTTTTTTTTTTTTTAATCATAGACTGGTTTGGGCTGGAAGGGACTATAAAGATCATCTCATTCCAACCCCCTACCATGCGTAGGGACACCTTCCACTATCTCAGGTTGCTCAGAGCCCCATCCAGCCTGGAACTGGGCTCCACTCTGCCAGCCAGCTGGTCCAGCCCCAAGCTGGCTTGGAGTGAGTTCCCCTGGCTCTGTGTGCTTCCCTGCCTTGTGCCCAGCTGTGGTTTGCATGGTCATCATTGACTGTGCTCTGACACACTCTTGACACTCACAGTTCCAAGGGTCTTATTTGTCTTTCCCACCCCTCCTAATTCCAGAAACACATCACCAGGACATGCTGCTTGCGGGCCAGATCTGAATCCTCTCCAAGGCAGGGGGACAGCACCGTGCTCAGCATCAGCATCAGAGTGGGGAGGTAAGATCTCACAATTTATCCTCCCTTTTGGTCCAAATACCCACAGATTTAGTCTCCTTTCCCACACCTTTTTTTCAGCACACGAAACCATGGTCCATTTCCATGACACTCTTTCATGACCTACACCTGAAATGGAGAAGACATTTTCTAGCCTACAGGCTTTGCTTGTCAAAAGTAGCAACTCCAATTCCTATGCTGAGGCTCACATTTTTACAGTAAACCCTTCATACCCTTTATTATCTCCTTGCTAAATGGTTTGGTGCATTAATTATGATTATCATCCAATATATGGAATGTATTTCAACAGCGCTTTGGGGTGAAGAAGCAAAACACAATATACCAATTTACAAGTAATTTTCATGCAATTTGCGTGCACCCAGATCCCGTGAGGTGGGGGGCACTACTTAAACTTTAAAGCCTTCTCATTCAGTTTTCACTAATAACTTTTCCGAGGCGCTGACGGGGGGGGCCTCGGGAACAAGGATGCGGACTGAGGGGTGGAGAGTAGTGCAAGGCAGGGCTGGATAAGGCACGGCCAGGCCAGGGCTGATCCGGGATGGGGGGATCGGGGTGTTG